>VXBO01001810.1:52984-95888 GCA_013400135.1 Rhinoptilus africanus | reverse complement strand
AAAAAAAAAAAAAAGAAATGGAGTAGAGATGGAAAGGCAACTATTATCAAGTTCTTTCTGCTCTAGTTTGGGTGATGCTATAAATCAGAAGATACAGATAGCATTTAGGAATGATCCAATTCTTTCACTAGAAGAATCCATAAGTTCTAAATATAATGTCACAGAGCTGCAAGCTCAACCATTAAAGAACTGAAAATAGCACTTTTCAGAAGTACTCATCCAGCTTTCTTCTTCTGTCTCTCCCTTTGGAAGAGACATCCAGGAACACTATGCTTTTCCGTGACTAACACTGACTGATGGCTAGCATTTTCATAAGCCTCTTAAATGGAAAAAAATATATATATTCAGGACTTTTGTATATGTTCTTTAAATACCTAGGATACTTCCAGTCCAATTTTCATTCCCATGGTGCTTCTCATGCATCACTAAGTCATCTCTTCTAATGTCAGATAGTAAAGTTTTGAAATATAAAAAAAACCACGTGTAATACACCTCAACTGTATTTCAATTATACACTAGTAGTATTTATCCTATGTAAAACAACCATCCCAAACTTTAGCTTAAAACTACGCAGCCAAATATTTCAAAGAGTAAATCTAACTACTTAGAGATATTTTAAAATACATTTTGCATTAGATCAGCTGAGAAGTATTTATTTTTTTGTACACTATATTAACAGGCACTTTTTGATTTAAATGTGGTGTACTCTGAACAAGGACCTACACTGTGGAAGCCACACAGACAGGAAATCTAATAAAGAAGTGGTCTACCTTGACTTCAGCAAGGCATTTGACATGGTCTCCCACAGCATCCTCCTAGGGAAGCTTAGGATGAGTGGGTTAGATGAATGGACAGTGAGGTGGATAGAGAACTGGTTAAAAGACAGAGCCCAGAGGGTTGTGATTAGGGGCGTGGAGTCTAGCTGGAGGTCAGTGATGAGCGGTGTTCCCCAGGGGTCAGTACTGGGCCCAGTGCTTTTCAATATATTCATCAACGACCTGGATGAGGGGATAGAGTGCACCCTCAGCAAGTTTGCTGACGACACAAAGCTGGGAGGGGTGGCTGACACCCCGGAAGGCTGTGCCGCCATCCAGAGAGACCTGGACAGGCTGGAGAGCTGGGCGGAGAGGAACCTCATGAAATTCAATAAGGGCAAATGTAGGGTGCTGCCCCCGGGGAGGAATAAACCCNCTGGAACAGGCTGCCCAGGGAGGTGGTGGAGTCTCCGTCTCTGGAGACTTTCCAAACCCGCCTGGATGGGTTCCCCTGCAACCTGCTCTAAGGTGGCCCTGCTCTGGCAGGGGGTTGGACTAGATGATCTCCAGAGGTCCCTTCCACCCCTGTGATTCTAAGGCAGCAGCATCAGAAAAGCCACCAAACAAGCAAGTGCTCAGCGATGTGCAATGGTTCCTGCTGCATCAATTCACCTTAACTTGCTGCACTGACTTGAGGAAGTTCAAAACTGACTCTGAATATCTGAATGACCCTTTTCCACACTACCGCTGAAATTTTTGACAAGCTCCAATTAAGGAACATTTGACTGGCAGAACAATATGCAAAATAACAGTTTACATATTCAATGTTTATTCATTTTTTTGTGTAGGCGCACAGTGCCAAGTGCTGCTTCTTCCATGAAATTTTAAAGGGAAAAGCAATCATCTAGTTGTATCTTAGCATATTAGTTTTGTTTTGGTTTTTTTTTTTGGATAAAGAAATACACACAACTTGAGATGTTGAGAAAAGAAAGAGTGGAAGGGATTTCAGGATAAACAAAAGAAGAAGCAACAATACATGAGATATTATTTCACTTTAAGACTTGTGCTTGAAAACAGAGTTGCAAATTAAGGTTTTAGATAACTTTAAATTTATTTTCCATGAGTGAAATCTGAATGGACAGTAATATAAAGATTAAATAACAAGAATATGAGGGAAAACTGAAGGCCAATGTGTACATGTATCAATATCTGGGGGAAAAAAAAGAAAAAAATCCCTGCATAAAATTTCCTGATTACAAAGTCTCACAGACACGTTTCTCATTTTCTTCACTTTCCTGTGGAGATCATTATCATGTTATCTATGTAATTGTAGAAGACAGTAAAATAGTTGCCTGGAGGAAAAATGCTGTAGCGTGGAGTCAATGACATGCTGATCTGAATATGCACATTGCTGTAAGCATGGTATTAACTGTTCTTTACTCGTTCCCAGTGTACGCTTCTGAAACTTCCCACAGTGCAAAAAGAATGACTAACGTTTTCTAAACAGCCTTAACTAGATCCACTCCTAAAGGCAGAGAGAAGACTAAAATTAAAAATAAAATAAAATTTAAAAATCACTTACAACTACTTACAGATTTCTTTTTCCAATGACAGTAGAAAATAAACATGAGAAACAGATGATAATGGCTTGCCTCCATGAAAAATAGGTTTCAACATGAGATTAAGCCTAAGTTGATGATTTTGGTGGAAGTTGTTCAAAATGTTAAAATTATGACTGTATCTATCTCTATCTTTTAGATGTATTTGATTTCTTCTAAACAATGCCTGAATTGCACCTTTTCAGAATCATCCAATACAAATTCTTTTCATCAAAGAACTGTAAAATTTTCATTTCATAAACAATTTTAATTATGAAGAAATCATGACCTGAAGTAAAACTAAAATACTGAAAGTGTATTACATAATTAAAATGGGTTAATGATATTTAAAGGAAACAGGCATTTAATTGACTTATTAATGTTTTAATTTTAATTTTTTATCTCAAAATCGTGTCTCAGCACTCAGAATCAGGCAAAACTCGGACGAATTGACTGGAATGGGAAGCTGGGGACGAAATGGATAGTGGTATAAGAAAGTCCAATACAGACTGTAAGATCATCAATGAATTATGATTGCTCTGTACATACACTCAATACACAAAATAATACATATAAACATTAGAAACGTTAATTCTCTGAACATCTTAAAATTGGGGGGGTTTAGCATTAAGTTGCGTAAAGGTATTTCTCATATAATGTATAAAAAGTATTATCAGGTACTTCAAGTCCTCTGCTCCTGCAGAGGTGCAAGGACTGTGCATTCTGATTGTACATGCACAGGTATTTGTCGGTATAAAGTTTATGTTTATGTCATCTATTTTAGATGTTGTATCTTCAGATAGACCCACCCTAAAAGTTACTGACTACATACAGAAACTACAGAATTATACACATATGAATGCATGCCGAGGTGCACAGTAATATTTCAGCAACATTTCTAGATGACCTTACCTATTCCACTTCAAACTCAGTTTTCCAAAAGCCTTATGAAGCAGCTATTCAATCACTGCTGCACTAAGGCAAAGTTTTCCTGAGGAGATCAGGACATAATAAAGCATTTAAATGTAAATTATTTCAGTAACAATTACCTAATTAAATATGTACATAACAACATCAATAACTCTCATTCAAAAAATCCTAATTACACATTTATCTGATAGAAATAGCTTTTGAGCTGTTAAGGATTAATCACTGAAGTATAAACTTCCCTTTCTTTGTGATATTGCAGTCACAAAGGTAAAATTAAACAAAAACCAAAAAGAACTAAATCATCTCATCAGTCCAGGCTTAGGTAAACATGACCTTATTGCATTGCAAATATTCCCGTATTACCAGCCATGTTCTCACACACACAATGTATTGTTGACTTGTCTGTTTGAACACTAGTAATAATTTTATATTTCTTTTCAGTTTATCTGTCACAATTTCCTTAAGATGCAATAGGAAGCAAGAATAATATCTTTATGTATCAATAGAAGAATGATGTTTTAAACATTAATCATTTTACTTTATGAATATTAATTCTATAAATAATGTCAGAGCACATGGGGAATGTTATAATCTCCTTTGACCTGGAGAATAAGGTAAATCACCATCTCCAAAAACACTGTAAACTTGATTGCTTTGACTTAATTTTTATGCTCATCAAAATTAAAGTATGACCTTGCAAGTACTCTCAATTTGTTTGACCACAAAAGAGTAAATACGTCATCTACTCATCTAATTCCAGATTCTGCATAACAGTAATCAGCAATTACTGACAGAATTCCTTTACTGTGCCTGTATGCTTGCCAGCAAGATCTTCTACTCAGGCCTTTCCTAGACTAGTTTTTAATGGCATTTTTCCCCCCACACTAAGTAGTCCAGAACTTGCCCTTAATTCCTATTCATAACCCACTGCACATATCTACACAGAAATAGGCCTGGTTTTAAGAAGGATACATTTATTTGAAAAATAGGGAAATTCTCAGCTCACGTTGCAAATTAAACAAAAGACATTGCTTCCTCATAGGCTGCAGACAACTGAGATCACCACTCAGCAATTCAGATTTGAGAAATACGAAAAATATCTTTACTACTTCAACAACTCTACCACCAAAATGGTATGAAAAAGAACTAACTAAACTGGATGGCACCAACAGGCCTTTGACCCACAGAGCCTGCCGAATGCCAAATACAAGACTGGCAACCTCTTACACACATGAGAAATCAGGACAGTAAATGCATTTTATATTTAGGACAAAAGGTACAAGCCTCATCCTTGAGCATGACATTATTGTGAAACAGAAGTCTTCAAAGTGTATAAGGTGACAGCTCTTCTTAAAAATGTATTTTAGCAACAATAAAGAAAAAAAAAACATTCAGCACAAATTCTTCGCAGAGTAACCACTTCAATAGGTTTGCAGCTGTCAACCAACACAGCTTGCCAGGGAGAAGTGGTGCACGTGATACCAAATTACAGGACTAGTAATTAGCATCCAATATGCACGATGAGCACAGGACACTGATGAGTATTTTCTTAGAATGCCTGATAAGGGAGTTTCCTGAGAAATCCAAAAGGTGCTTGGAGAATAGGAAATGAAAGATTAAAGGTTGAAAGCATCTCCCAAACCACATTTTTTAATTATCTAGTTTGTGCTTATCATTTAAATTTTTTTAAGCATCAAGCCTATGCATGCACAAACACACACAAAGCAGCGCGCTAAACAGCAGGAATGAGATAAGAGTAAACCACAGCGTGGTCAAACAAGTCTAAAGCAAACAAGCCTCAGGAACACAGGCCTTGCCTGGGTTAAAGTATGGGATTGATTACAGAGGTATTTTAGAGACAGTCATTCTAGCACTATTCGTTTTTAAAATGGAAGAGCCTTCAAAAAGAATCCATAAATGAATGTAGGTTTTAAAAGGAATTATTTATTGTACAGACAAAGTCAACTGCATTAAAGGCCAAAATGTATTTAAAAGATTAAAAAAACTTTTTTGAAATTACTGGGTTTTATTAAAACTAATGTGCTATGAAAGCATTAAATATTTTCTGTTTCTATGAAATAAAGCAATAAAAACATAGAGAAGAAAAATTTTAAAAACCACTTTTTTTCCTTTTTTTTGGTTATTGTGTTTAAGTACTTAATTTTTCATTTCTGCTTTATAACTAGTTTACACAGCTTAAAGTAGAAGTTTAAAAATTCAGATTTCTCAAATTAAAAACAAGCAAAAGCATCCCCATACTGATGAAAAGGTCCAAATACTTTATGATTACTATGATCAAAAAAAAGGTTTGCATTTAACTGCAAGCAAAGTCTATACAACTTAAAAAAATTTCAGCATACAAACTTCTGACAACTGTATCTGAATTGGTTTGAAATCTATAGCCAACCATGTTTCTCATTGAAAATAAGACCAAAAAAAAAACCTGTTTACAACTATGTTTAAAGTACTGATCCACCTAATTTGAAAACCTTCTTTTAGATCTTGGGATGCTGCTGTTCTACACAATAGTATTTGAATGTTATGTTCCTGACATTTGTACAGCATGTCATCATCGCTTAAGTAATTCTTTCTCTTTTAGCTTTTCTTCCTGCAAGTTATTCACAATAAACACACAAAGTTGTGATATTTGGATGCCAAAAGCTATTAAAAGTAACTTCCTGGTCTGCTGGAAAGCATACTTGAGAAGATTTAGATCTGAAAGTATAACCACCTCTGTGCTGCCTCACTACAGAAAGATGATCATTAATTTTAACTATGTGGAAACCATGGGGGAGAGTAAAACGAACGCACAAGCCAGAACTAAAATATGCAGCTCCCTTTGGAATACATGTCTCTCCCATAGCTATATTAATTGTAATTAACTTTCTCCTTCTTTACAATTCTTTCATTTTTACACCTGCAGAAATCTTTTTGTTTCTCTTCAGTTTCATTTTATTGCTTCTACCATTATTCAAGATCTTGTTTTCCATTTATTCCCATGACCCAACAATTCTAGTTTGTAGTTTCAAATAAAATACCTTTCACTAACCTCTGATGAATAGTGCAAGAATATTAGTTTCTTAATTGCCTTCAAAAATGAGACAATATAAGCCACAAAACGTACTTCAAGCTTATCAGAAATCTATTATTTATTAAGGTAACATTCATATTATCAAATTCATTTAATCTTTAAAATTCTGGGATTGTGCATTAAGCACCATGAAATAACATACCTTCTTTGGAGAGATGCATTTAAAAATTTAGAAATACACATACAGATGCAAAAAAATATTAAAAATAGGTAATTAAAATCCACATCAGTAATCACATTTATACACTTAAACACATCATCCTATGCAATAAAATAGGGCCTTTATTAGCGGAGTATATTTTTATATACATGGGGGAAAAAAAAATCCTTTTTCCTCAAGTACTCTTTAGCATACCTCAGAGCAAAAAAAAGCACAGAAGTGCTAGAAGTAAATATTTGAATAATACAAAAAGACTGATTTAACAGACAAATCTGAGACTTCACTGAACACCTCAAATACTTGATAGAACAGACTAGTTCTGATTTATCTATCTGACTACTGGTGACAAAATTTTTGAGAATGTTTTTTCTTATGAAAATGTAAAATAGTATTTAATGTAGAGTACAGTTAGATACATAACTGTAGGCCAAGCGAAGATCCATATTAAACTTCTAAACTATCCAAGGCACTTCAAGTAGAACACAAGCAAAATCATGGATCTCCATCTGAAGAACAGTCAGAGAATCATGGAATGGTTCGGGTTGGAAGGGCCTTAAAAGCTCATCTAGTTCCATCCCCCTGCCCTGGGCAGGGACACCTCCCACCAGACCAGGCTGCTCAAAGCCCCATCCAGCCTGGCCTTGAACACCTCCAGGGATGGGGCATCCACAGCTTCCCTGGGCAACCTGTTCCAGGGTCTCAGCACCCTCACAGCAAACATTGCTTTAAAAGAGAAATTAAGCTAAAATAAAAATCACATAGCCAATGGAGCAAGTGTTATGACGTCACAGACTTTCTGGGAGAGAACAGAAATGCCTGATAGTAGTAAAATGATGTGGAATAAATTTTCAGGAAGAATAGAGACAGCAGAGACAACCTGTAGTCTAAGAAGCAATTCTGCTCAGCAGTCAGCAGAAACAGAAGACATACCAGTATAATTACGCTACTTCAGCATTTTTGTAACTCTTGTGTTTAAAATTAAAATAATGAGCCTTAAGCATCTTGAAGACTTCCTCTAGTAAAACACAGAAGGTAGCATGCTGAATAACTCAAACTGGATGAGTCTCTCAGGGTTTGTAGGATGCACATGTATCTTGTCACACCAACTGATTTATCTGGGATAACACAAGACAAGTTTACAGACACAAAAGCTGCTTTCATAGTTTATAAAGAGATATTGACACGTTACAGAAATATAAATTTAATTTTGTTAGAAACCTCTGATCAGCCCCATTTGATCTTAGAAATTATTTATTAAATTAGGGATTTGTTCTGTACATGTCTTATAGCAAACATTCAAAAGCATTCCTCTGATTCTGTCCATTAGACAGGGTCTAGAAAGTTTCTTCACAGGAAACATCTAAGCAAAGAATCCACACAGCTCCCCTGCTATGGGGTGACATCTCAGAAGTATCCTTCTCACCTTTATCAGACTTTTTCACCCTTTGATAGGCTTCCTGGCACTGATATGATTGAAGAAATTTTTATTAGTAACTTCCAAGTCCCTTCCTGGCTGTTCCTCTAAAATGTAAAACCATGATAATCATCTACAAGGAGATTTAACTTCCTAGGCTTATGAACTCCTGGCTATTTTTCACATCTTGATTCTGCTTTTTGAAAAAGTCTTCACACCACAGGTTTACTGCAAATAATAAACGGAGGCTGGCTGTAACATACTGATCAGTATTCTCAACATACTCTTCTTCCACATGATACAGAACCACGCAGAAAAAGATTAAAAAAAAAAAAACAAACAAATAAAAAAACCAAAACAAAAACACCTAACGCAAAAACCTCAAACCCCACTCACAATAATGTGCAGAAAAGAACAACAGATAACAGGAAGCTGTAAATTTAAGGACATATAATACAGTTATTTTGCCCTAACAGCAATAAGAAATTTTTGTACTAGAACAAGGTATTATGTCAGGAAGAGTAAGACGACGAAGGTAATCTTACATCTACGGATAAAAACAAGTCAAAAAAAATGTATGTGAAATGGCAGTTGTCATTTTTTCAGTTACTATCTTATGCCAAGAAAGAAAAAGATCAAATATTTTCATTTAATTCTCTAACAAGAAAGCCAGGTACATACAGCAGCATTTTTAAGATAAAAATAATTAATTCAAATAGTAGTACCTAGAAGTAATTGCTACCAGTCAACAGAAATTGTTAAGTCTGACAAATCCTCCATCTGACACTTATTTTAATCTTGGAGATAGTAGGTGTTTGCTTCTTCAATAGTTGCTTTTACAGCTTTTCTCTCTCCGTAGCCAATCTTTCTTAATCCCTTTAAACCCTTTTTTTTTAAAAAAGCTCGTCACCAGAACACAGATCAGAAATACAGAGACTGTTGCTTACTACACTTTCAATGAAAATATTGCAGTATGATAATTGGATATATCACTGCTTTGAAATACTTATTTAGGTAGGTTAAAGTGACAGCTTTGGGACTCGAAGCACACCAACTTAGTATGCAGATGCCACCCTGAAAAAGGAAGAGCGTTTTCCAGTATGACAAGTCTGAACCACTCAGATATTTTCTTCTTAATTACATGAAAGTTCTTTCCTTTTATTCAAAGTCCTACAGAAATGATGCTGACATTTGGGGGGGGGGGGAGGGGTGAGGGGGGGGAATAAAAGAAAGAAAAAAGGAAAAGGAAGCTTGGGGATTACAGATGTTTAACCTCCCTTCTCCCAAACAAAGAAAAAGCTACATTTTAATATAACACTGTTTTCCTGTGAAGGCACATTCAGAAGACATCACTTACCTTTTTAAATTTGGAATACCTGAGTAACCTCTAGCGTACTAGTTAGACAATTTTGTCTAACTTTTCTATTCCTTGTATTCCGATATTTAATTGGACTCAGAACAACAAAAGGTAAGGAATAGCTTTAAAAACAGGTGAAAGCATCTTTCCTTTTACACTTCTTGATTTATAAAAGTTAGCTCAAATTGCATCAGATAAACAAATCTGGGAGATTACACTGAAGAACTGTTTTTAGACAAATATATTATTTTCCCTTTAAGACATTATGAATTTAGTATGAGCACAAAGGAATAGAGCAAATACTTTACAAATTAAAAACCACTTAAGCAAATACACACTTATTTATCAAATAAAAGCTCATGAGAAAAATTTTAAACCAAACTCATCTTGAATAACTTTTTGATAATTTGCCCAGAGAAATAAGTTGAATATATAACAGTTCAGAACTGTAAAAATCAAAGATGGCATTATCTAAAAAACTGTTTGGATAGTCAAAAAATACCATGAATATCTACACGGTAAATAGTAATGTTACAAAGCAATTGATAAAAACTTGTTCAGTCAGTCAAATCTTTCACGAAGAAGTCTATTGGATGCAACCATGCATCCAACGTTTCAGACAAACTGTTATAATTAGCTTGGAAATCTGACAGTATATTGAAGAGAGTGAAAACAAAACCAAATACAGAGATAGAGAAGGATTGATTTTGTAAAACAGTATTGTCTCTTATAAAAAATAATGGCTATACCAATGGCAATACCAGAAAGTAGAAATATTAGGGAAGCAGGTTACCATACCCTACATCTGTCTGTTGAGGTGCTTTTATGAGTGCTTCCCACTTGCTAAGTACAAAGATAATCACGGCAAAGACTAATACAAAGACTTATCATGAGCACGCCCTTTAAGAATACAGCTAAAGCAGCTTAAGAGCTACTGGGCAACCAACAGAGATCTTGCTTCTTTCTTATTCCCTAACATGCTCCTATCTCTACACCAGTATGGATGTTCATCTCTGATCCCTGAGGTGAGAGCTGAAAAATTACATTATTTTATTACAGGGCTACTTTCCTGCCAGTTTAGCTGAACTGATCCACTGTGCCAGAGCAAAGCCAATGCTGACCAACGAGAGAAGACAGGAACACATGTTTGGGGTTGTGAAAGACAAAGCAAAGCTACCAATTTTGACAGCAGCAAGCCCTTACTTAGCTGCGTGATCTAAGCACACGGCAAGTAAACCCTTTTCTGTCCAACTGAATCCGATTTGGAAATACTCAAATATGCAGCTCCACTGTTAAGTTTAAAGAGCAGTGAAGCGAAGCCAAGACAAGCAGTGTACGGTAACCTCTTGGAACAGCAAATAGGATCTGGAAGAACATGAATCCTACAGCACATAGCAATCCAGCTCACACAGTTCCAAGCTCTTACTGGGAATCAAATATATTAATGAGTAAAATATATGTCGCAATATACTATCACCCAACGATACCAAACAGTTACTTGGAGATTGTGCTCAGCTACTCATTATGAACACCTTCTCAAGGTTACTACACTCCACAAAATGCCAACAGCACTAATTGGCTTGGTACAACTAGCTAAAAATCCACTCACCAAATAAGTAAATCCCCTCATTTTGTCCAAAGCAGACTAAGAGAAAGTTTGGTCACCTCTCTCTTATTCACTCATATATCTGATACCAAATGCCGCCACTGACTTCCAGTAGGTTAAGCAACTAGGGAAAAACTGTAGGGAATAAATTCTGCCACTAACAAGCCACACAAAGAGAGCATACCTGAGTACAGTTCAACTATATTCATTAGGGCTTTTACTATTATAACTACATGAAAAAATAGTCCTTAACTGAAATTGTTCTGTAACTCTAAGCTAGAAAAAAATGCTCGCTACAGGACTAGTCAAACTGCAACTAAAAAAAAGTTAATATTCCAATAAAGATTTTGGAATAAAGATAGATGAAAGATAAAGATTAATTTGTCCAGGCAAATAATTAAAATAAATACCCAAACACAAAGACAGAAGGATCAAAACATCAAAGGCAATTTATCATTCATTGGCCCTCTATTAATCAGTTCTCTCCATTCCACAAGTCCTGCAGACATATTTGCCGCCCTCCATGCTCTCTCATTCCCTAACCCTTCACAAACTAAGCATGAGATGTCCTCTTAATACTATCCACATTTTCCTTACAGTTCTTTTTGCAATGCCTCCAAATATACTGCTTTATTAACCAACCCTAGACACAGCAGTATAATATGGCAAGCACGGCTAGCTGATGGACAATTCACTGCTAGTTCTTTTCACATGGATTCTCCTCCTTGATTAAAGACAATAGAGGGATGTAAAATAGTAAGATTTCTTTGCACAATTAGGCCTGAAAAACTTTATTATATATTAATAAAGAAAATTGCTCAGCCATTGTGAATGGTTCATTTTTCTTACGTGAGACGTACATAAGAAAAATGAACAAACTAAAAATAAAATCAAGCTGCGTGCTAAGGGTTATGTTAGAGCACTAAAATTTAGTTCTATATTTTTATCTCCTCTGATGTAATGTAATTTACCTGGAGAAACTTTGGGGGATTTTTATTACAACAACTCAAAAATATTTAAATTAATAAAACAAACCCCAACCCAACGATCTTCTGAATTACGGCATATGCGTGTCTTTTAAGGCGATTACAAATTCTCTGAATACACTGCTTCTTCACAAAGACCAATCATAACAGGACTATAAACATCGGAGTCTAAAAAATTGCAGTGACTTAAATATAGGGCACTTATTACTTTCTGCACAAAAATAAACTGTTGAATTCCAACTGAGGAATTGAAAGAAATTGGTTGAATTCCATCTGAGGAATCTGACAGGTGGTATAAAACAAAAGATGTAAGGAGGAAATGAGACCTATAAAAGGGTCTCAGGAAACCCCTAAATAAAGCAGAACACGCCAAATCATAAGAAACAAACCGGATAAAATACAATTTAGCTTCACAAAATCTATTTAATAATGAGTTAGGAAACACCCTGTAAGGGCTTTCTTTCAGCATCTGATGAGCAACCCCATCTAGTGGGAGATGTCCCTGCCCATGGCAGGGGGGTTGGAACTAGGTGATCTTTAAGGTCTCTTCTAACCCTGACAATTCTATGATTCTATGATTTCCAGCTGCTTTCCCACTGCAGTCACAGTCGGCGGTGCCACACAGCACAGAAGACTGGTACAGAAGGACCAAGTCCTCAGCACTGTGGGCGAGTACAACACAAGTCTCTGCGTACTTCTGGACTTTCTTCACCTTTTCCGCGGTACAAAGCAGGAATCATCAATGTGTAAAACCAAATTCAAATGCTGTTTATCTTACTCCTCTCAGTTCTCCCTCTCCTCAGCTACTCTGCACTACTTGCAAAATATTTTCACTGGACAATAGATTGGCGCAACAGCAGGGTGAGAGTGGGGGAACATATTCCTAGAAATTGCAAAAGTGAACGGCAGTTCTCTCACAGCAAGTAGATGTAATGCTGAACAATTCCTGCATCATGTTATAATTCTCTCTCTATATATAAATATATATATACACACACAGTCTCTTAAGTGTTTCATAATACACGAAAGCAAAGAGCACTTCCAAGAGAACTGACTGGCAAGTCAAAAGTCTCAGATCACTGAGCGGCTCTTTAGTGGTCCAAATCTTTTACAGAGGAATGCGTATGATGTTTTCTGGATTTATGTAGATGACGGAATTAGGTTTTCAGTATTTTCAAGACCTTAATTCAAAAGAGCTTTGTGTACGTTTTCTTCATTCCTAGCCCACCCAAATCACACAGATAACAATATTCTATTCAGTTATCAAATAATATACCAAAAAATATTGTTCAGATTTATGAGAATTTCAGTCAACTTCACTAATGTCGTAAGTATTACTATAAAACATCATGGAAATATTAAGAAGTAGCACTGAAATAATACCTTTGTGGAAACTACATTACTGGAGACTTGCATTAAGGAGAGAAAATTTAATGTGATCAAATGGAACTTGTGGCATTGAATTGTCATATGACAGAAGAACGATTTAAGTTATTAACATTTTTTCATGCAAGTTTTACAACAGTTAAGAAGTGAGGAAATATTTTTTAATACTTTTACAACTTGCAAGAAAATGTTAAAATGTCAGTTACAATTCACGTCAGTGTTTTTATGCAGATTTAATTTGTATAACTTTCATAAATCATTTCTAACAAATACGTAAATAAAAACACTGCAAGACAGTATTTTTCAAAAACATGTATTTATTCAAAAAAAGCATTAACACAAAAGAAGTTTGCTACAAAGTGCAATGCCAAGATTATCAGAAAAATTCAAGAGAATGTAGCAATTGCAAACAAAATCTTTTCATCTCTCAAACTGAAGAAATGTCTCACATTCCTGAGCACTCTCTGCTGGGAGGTTTTCCAGTGTTTCTTTCCTGGCAAACCAGGAGACAGAAAGGGTGACTGAGATGATGAGACAAGTCTCCAACCACAGAAAGGGCCTGGGAGGGAAAGAAGCACCCAATTAATCCAGTTATAGCTCCTTGTTCAACTTCCATTTTATCAAAACAATTTGTCACTCCCTCAGTTTCACTCTTAGAAGTAGAATAACTACAAATATGTTATAACTTTTCCATTTAATTTCCTCAAAACCCCAATGCAGGGGCCCTATTCATAATTCTCCAAGGACTAGTGAATTGATGGAACTGAGTAAGAAAGGTCTAGGTACTCAGATAGCAGGATTAATTATCTTAGATTACTTTACATACTGCAGCAATCAAGATTTCAGCTTAGTCTTGGAAAGGAAATAATGCATGCTGAAAAAAATTTTACCTTCTAATTCTGTCAGTATTGGAAAAATCTGCTAGCAGCTCTCTGGAGTAGGAGAGTTAATACTCTGCTCTCTGGCTTACTGCCTCAGGACTCAGAAATTCAGTTTTATGGACATTCTAACTTTCTTTCCTCAAAAAAAAATCTCTGCTAAATTGAGAACTTTTTCATATTTTATTAACAAACACTGAAGAATTACCCCAGATACAGCCATGACACAATGCTCTGAAATGTTACTCCAATTATACTAAGAAAATAATTTTAGTTACAGCATTCAACAAACTAGGAAAAAAACAAAATTCATAGTTTTTCAGCAGATATGCTGAAAAGGAAGAAAAGAAGGCAATAACCTGTATGAAATCTTACTTTAAGGACAGGAATACTTCCTGTGACACATGAGAGACAATGGAAAGAAATGTGAGGGAGTTGTCTACAGACTGGCTTTTCCAGGACCAAAGAACCTTTATGTCCTCACAGTAACACTGGTCTGGGACTAAATCCCCTCCCAATTCCATTAAGATTTGAGCCTGGAACAATTATTCCATAAAGTCATGCCAGTATCAATTTAAAAGACACTAAGTAACAGATAGGTACAAAGGGATTTAAGATCACAAGAAAAATACTTACAAGGGTAAGACTCCCCTTTATAAAGTTTGCAGTTCATGAGTTCTTGTGAACATCCTCAGATTGTCTCAAGCTCCTCTATTGCAGGAAGACTGTAGACAAAATCTCGATCACCATTCCCGTCTTCAGCAGCCTCATTTTTCTTCACATTCTTTAACCAACATAAAATGATGAAATGCTACGATAGTGTTCATTTTCTGCCCTTGTCTTCCTACTAACTCCTAATTTCCTCTTGATCCAACACTGCTGGGTGTCTCATAGGGATCTCACACAGCCACCCCACTTAGCAATGGCCAGACATGCTCCTTATGATGACAGTGCTCCTCCCACACTTTCAGCTCTCTGGATGGTGAATAAATCCAGGTCCTCTCTGTAGTTCTGGATAGACACACATGGCCCAGCGAATTACTGAGATGCAGATGTAGTACTGAAGTGTCAGATGGAGTGAAGCGTAGCTGACTCCATGAGCAAGAAACCACAAGCAATTGTGCAGCACAACTTAATATTTGGAAACAATCAACAGGAACTCAGAGCAACAGGAAGGTGTATAAAGAGAGCAACACATGTGGCAACTTGCAACAGGACTTGCAATCCAATGCAAAGTGTGCTTCTCCGCATTAAGGCAGCAGTGAGCATTCATGTGGTATATCTTATTCATGAACCAAAATGCCTCTGGAATTTCATCTACATGAACGAGATCCATTTCAACACAAAATAATACGCTACAAAGACACAGAGTTTTCAGAAAAACTGCCCTGACAGTAATTAGCATTTGTTCTAACATATGTTGTAACAGTTCTATGTCATGTAGGAGGTTAGATGCAAGCACAAAATAGTTTTCCCGTACCACTAGTGTTTGAAATTCCAAAAAAGCTTTTATATTACAGCAGAATAAGCTTAGAGATCTCTAGCATTTTTCATGGCAAGAAAAAAAAAAAAAAGGTTGAGATTGACATATTGACATACACAATCACAGAATCACAGAATCATAGGGTTGGAAGGGGCCTCTGGAGATCATCTAGTCCAACCCCTCTGCCAGAGCAGGGCCACCTTAGAGCAGGTTGCATAGGAACACATCCAGGCGGTATGAGAAACAAGGTTTAAATTCCTTGTCCTCCTAATTTAGACCAGAAATCCTAGTCTGAATCTACTGTGCTCCAGCATCGGACCATACTCACCCTCCCCCAAATTCTTCTTTAATTGCAGTTGTACCCCTCCTGGCTTGGTTTGACAACCAAGTTTTATCTTGCTGAAAATGTTACAGTAGTCTACTTTTAGTGCAGAGTGGGGAACTAATGAGACATTACCAAATTACACTTTCATCATTAACTACGCTGCTGTAAAGGTTGAAAGAACATTCTCAACATTTAACATATTTGATCCCTACAGTCAGTGACTCAACCTATTCGAAATGTGTCAACTCATGTGCTAAAATCAGGTACCTCAACCCATACTAAACCATCAACTTTGGTCGTTATAAAAGACCCACAAACCTACTTTTTGGTATTCAGATTTGAATGAAAAAAATGTTATTAGGCAAGGAAACTATCACTTCCATAATGTCATTTGTATCTTGAAAAGTTCTTTAACAACACTTCAAATCCTTTAGGACTTCTTTCCCTTTTTTTTTAATTATAGAAAGAACCTAAAATAAAAGGCATTATCACTTTAAATGACAAGAATCAGGACCCAAGTGACTTAGAACTGCAACACAAAGGTGTCAGTTAAATTGAGGAAAAAATAAAAAAAATCAATAGTTAAAGCAATAAATACAGTAATTAAAGGTACAAACCAATATTCACTTAAAATCAGAGCAAGAAATAAGATCTAGAGTAAAAATCTAAGGTAAATATAGAGCATTACTATAGTAAACATTAAATACATTAATATAAACATTTTTGCTAGGAAAACTTCTGCAATTCTGCATTTATTTCTATCTAAATTACTTAAGCACAACTCCGTCGTCTTTGAGTCCTTCTCTAATTTTACAACAAATCTCAGTATTTTTGAGGTACTTCATAAATTTAATGTCCCCATTTCAAGTTCTAACTTGAATGCATCACTCAGTGTAACTTCAATATATTAGAAAGACTAGAATCAAAAAGCTATTTAAAGACAAATCTTAGAAAGTTTTTAAAATGTCACTGGGGGATAAAACTGCCGTTAGCACTTAGCCAGGACCACTACTATATTGAAGAAAACACCTTAATTTCGGTATTTTCCCTATATATAGATATCAGCTTTAAAATGAACTTTTAGAATACAGGTTCCTGAGTTTCATACATTTTTGATGGCAAATTATCTTTTACACTTGTTAGCTTTTGAGTTTTGTCTTTCTTCACTGGACGCTTACTGGAACAGTAATGCTCTCCGGTATGAAAATACTGACAAACTGGCAAATACATTAACAATCACCAGGGTCTCCAAATGTAAGTTGGTGGTAAAGACAAACTTATTTACCATATTAATTAAGTGGTCTATTTAACATGGAATATCAATTCTCTAATCACATCTCATTTAAACTTCTTATTTCAATTAACAACTCTAAAGTCTACTAGAGACCCTACTGTTCTAGTATCATTAAGAACATTTTCATTATCTGTCAAATGAGGGAGCAAAAGGCAGAAACTGCAACTACTCTCAGGAGTAGGCCTCTACCCTATTTGAGAGATGATTAGGGAGAAAGCAGCAGTAGTTCTCATTAGTTGCTTAGCAATGAAATGTCCCCCTATGAAACAAGAAATGAACAAAGGAAGGGAGGTGTTGCCATGCAAATGAGTAGATGGATAGTCTATCATCCACTCAAGGATAATCTGTCCTTCATTAAATCTAATCAATCCAGATTAAGACACCAATGGGCATCTTGCATAGTGAAGACAGGTAGAATCCACTACATACAGCCTCACTGAAGTAGCCAGATAACACATGGCTCAAGTTTACATATCAGCGCTGCATATTTTCATTGTATGTGTGTGTACCAAACAGAAATAGAAGTAAAACAGATAAATTTGATTACTGCTGCCTTAATTTTCAGACCTTAACTCCAGACTGCCATTCTTTCAGTCACAGATCCAGTTTAATAGGTTCCCTCTACTTTAATTTCCCCACCACTCATTTAAAAGGCTTCCCTCTTTCATGTTTTTTTTCTTCCTTGTTTTGGTGTGTTTTTTAAACACCTCCTTATTTCATATGTACAATTTAGAGTTTTCACAAAAAACATGAATTAGAAGAGAGACAGAGAGAGAGAAAAAGGGAGAATAAAAGCACCTGTGAAGAAAGAAAAAGCATCAGGAGTGGTAAACACTTCTTAACTAGAAATCAAGATGAAACAAATGCTAAATTGTGCTTCTCTCCCCTGCTTTCAGATCTGTCAAATGAGAACCCTGTCTACGACTTCTACAGAGGATTTTGGTTGGTTGGGTTTTGTTGGGGGGTAGGTTCTTTGGAATAAACCTGAAAGATTCACAAACTCCACTGACTACTTAAAGTCTGATTGCTTCTCAGTATATATTTAAATAGAACTATACAAATTTATAATTACATAAATATATTATAAAAATCATGTATCAAATTATGCTCATTTAAATCCTTACTCAGATTAGAACGAAGAGACTGTTCCAAACTCAGTACCATTTCATAATTCAGTATGAAGACAAATCTTACCTATATATTCACAAACGAAGACTACAAAAAAAGGAGTAACAAGATCGTTTATGCCCTGAACATATCCACTGGCTGGATGACGTATTGCCCAGATAAACAAAATTCTTTCAAAGATCTGAAAAAGAGTTAAAGAAATTATCAGATAATTTATCAAGTGAAGAGCTCATTTTAAACTTGAAAATTATATAAGGACAAATTTAATATCGAGTTACTAGTATAAAAATATGCATACAAAAGCATAAATGAACACTGGTATTCATAATTAACTTCCCATGCTAAGTAAGCTTCTTAGTTCTTCAAAGGAAGCATTTTCAGACTATTAGCACATGATAAAACAAATCTAGTATATAATTCAGTTACAGCAGTTACAACAAAGTAGCACTTATTCACTGGAGGTTTTCCAATAATATAAAATTCCTCTTTCCTCAAGAGACAGAAATATTAAAACATCTTCCCATGATTTTTCATCTCTTTGAAACAAGTATTTTATCAATATAGTATTCTATTTATTCCTAAGTAATAGAAAGAAGTGATTCATACAGCCTAGATTTTTTTTAATGACATGTCCATAAAAAGAGATTCCGTAATAGTTAAGCTTGCCTAATACTGCAGTGCGGGGTTTTAGACTTCAGAAGCACGTACACTGGTTAATAAAAAAAAAAAAAAAAAAGGAAAAAAACCAGGAAACTTAGAGATAAGGCAACTGCCTGCCCTATCAAATAACCTTACCCCCTTCAACTCTCTAAAGTGTACCTTGCTTCGGATCTGCAAAAGCTCCTAAGGCCACATCGTATCAAATCATGGGAAGGACAACATGAGAAGAGTATGGAGCAGGAAAATCACAGAACACATTGCTGATGCAATTTAGGTCTCTGATAAGCTGTATTTCCTCTCAATTATTTGCTTCTGAACATGCTACATGACTTTAAAATGGTGCACATAAGCAGCAGAGTGAAAGCTGCTGTGTGCTTTGCCCTTCCCCTGCAAGGTCTGCCGAGCAGCCAGGCTGTAGAGGCCGGTAAGCGGAGCAGAGGCAGAAGAGCTCAAACCAGAGGACTATGTCATTCTTGAGAACAGACCCCAAGGAGATTGCAGAGTCTGCTGCAACTCCAGACGCCAGTGAATGCTCAGGCTTCAAGAAACCCTGTAAAAGACCTGCCCTGAAAGGACAAAATAGGGAGAGGAAATTTAGTTTATGAAGCATATTTCAATTCAATTTCACTTCCAGTTTTTGCTAAATTAAGAAGTTCGCTATTCCAACACCGGTTTAAGTAAAATCATATGCTTTATTTTAAAAGCCCTCTTGCACTCATTTTCAAGTAAGGAAAGGTCTAGGCATATATGACTCGCATCCAGGTGCTTGAAAGTCCCATCACGGGCTTCCACGTGAGCTACCTGAAGCTGAAACACATTTGCATTTCTTGCTTTGAAAACAAGTCCCAAACACCAACATCTCCCCTTCTCCCACAGGCTTCTTTTGAATTAAGACTCAATTTTCCTTAATATCCGGGTTTTCTGTTTCCCTGGCATGCTGAAAATCCAGAGGGCAAGAGAGAAAGTCAAAACAATAAATACAAAAAACTTTGGTGGGCACTGAAACACAAGCCTTAATGCAGCTCATGCCTGATCATTACAGCTACCATTAAGATTCTGGTTTTGATCAGTTTTGGGACAAAGATTAGGCAGAAAGGGAGGTATTCATTTGCAAAATTCTCCATAAAAGCCTCATGTTTTCATTAGCCAAGATGTTTATTTCTTTAGCTATAAATACTGCTTGGTGCTAGTCCTGTCACCACATGTTTTTTATTAAGTGCTACATATTAAACTGAAAACCACCAACCTCTGCTCATCAAGCAATAGCCAGTGGGGTTTCATTGTCTGTCAACTGTATAAAGACCTTAAGTTCTGTCACTTACAGCTTGCTTTTACTTTTTACAAAATTATATCTTCATAAAATTGCAGTTGTTCATGTCATATTTTTCCTATTATTGGAAAATGCAAACCTTATCCAGGTTAGTTAGCTCACAGCCATCCTTCCCCCTTCTGCCAGTTGCCATTTCTAGTTTCAGTCACATTAGTTTTTCACTATTATCAGTGTTATTCTGTGTTTCAAATTCAAGTAATGGGCATTTGACATACTGCAAATACAACTAACTTTCTTGAAAATAAATATCAGAGAGGAGACTAGAAAAAACTATTCAAAGAGCAATTGCTGAATATAGAATAGCGTTATGCACTAGGCTAAACAAAACACTCCTGGTACCGTGGAGTTACAAAATATGCAGTGAGAAACTAACAAAACAAACAAACAAACAAAAAGTCAGTAACAGCTATCAACGTACCCATTGTAAAAACTAGAAATAGTGCTTTTCATGAAGGCATGTCTCAAGTCAAATAACCCTAAAAATTGTACCAATAACCTTTCCTGAGAACCTGATAATATACATAGTTTGCATTGGAAATTGAGATGCCTACGGATTTCAAACCATTTTTAAAATCCAAGTATGAAAACTAAGATGTAGGGGCAGGAGGGTTGTGGTTAGGCTTTTTATTTGCAAGGTTTTTTTAATATTATTGAGCAGGAAGGATCACTCAGTGATTGGCACACCAGATTTAATAACACAAACGCATCTAATCAGAAATTCAACAAATACACACTGAAAGAGTGGTTTGAATTTCCTACCCATTTTCATGAAGTTTCATTTACTGTTCTGAATTGAAGGAAATGAGCGCTGAATACCTGAAAGGCAGCCTGATTTAAGCTTCTATACAGCACTCATCACTGTGTTCAAATAGGACTCATTAAAAAGGTCACTTTCCCAAAAGGTTCCTCCTTCTTGATTTTCAAACCAGCAACAGAAACTGGAATTACTTTTCTACTATGAACTACTGCATCTCACAAGATGTCATCACCAACCAATTATTCTCCTTTGAATTTGCCTTTCATTCATGGTAACAATAAGAACTATATTCAAATACATAAAGAGAAGAATCCATTAACTTAAATGCAGATTTTGAATTTCTTGTGGGTTTTGCTACCTCAGAGGAACTCCAAAACCCCCAAATTCACTGCTTTTCGAGAATTCGATGCCTTTTTTTTTTCCTGCTTAGAGAAACAAAGTGGGGGAAAATTTATAAGTTATTTTTAAATTGTGTTGTTTCCTTGAAATTACTTTTCCGTATAATGCAAGAATAGACAGTAAATACACAGCCATGTACTATCCATGTACTATCCAAAACTCAAGTAAAGATAAAGTAGAAATTGATAATAAATTACAGACTACTCCACATCCACCAATCAAATTTATTAAACCTACTCTTACAGTCATTAGACTTTAAAATAGACTTGACTCCAGGTCCTCTCTCCTCCTCTTTGAGGGCCACTATTAATTTATTTCCAGACCTTTAAGTCTTCACTCCAACCTTCCTTTCTCCCCAGATCTACATAACTCCCACAAAAAATAAACATTTAAAACGGATTTTAAAAGGAACAGATAATAATGAGTTATTTCCACACATCAGACTCAAAACACCTTCTTCTAAAATGAAGCATTCTTTTACAGAAACCAAATTCCAAGTTCAGATAAGAAATTAAACCAGCTTTATTAGCATTAATGAAAAGCCCTTTGGGAGCAGACTCAGATACCACCAAGAATAACACAAGTCCTGGAATAGTAACATTTGGAAATTGAAGTCAGAAGACATTGTGAGGTTTATATACATGTTGTTTCTGATCTTTTGACTAGTAATTTTTTTCGGTTCTGTCACCTACAATCTCTTCACCTCATTTTAAATATCATCCTTCCTAGTAGCAGCATCATTAATGCAGATCTCTGCAGCATCAAAAACAAATATGTACAAAAACCACCATAATATCCACAGTACGAGTCTTGCACGCTATGTCACCTTTTGAAACCTGTCTTTGGCCCATACTCTGATTTTCTTCTCTTCTTTATAGCTCTTACCATCTCACCTTAAGAAAGGGGAAGTGACCATTGCTCACCTGGGACCAGCAACTAGAACTCCCCCTCCCTAGAAGGGAGTCAGCTCTGGGAGCAACACAAGGCCCCTATCTGTGTTGCGTTCCTGAGAATAGGAATGGATCCCCTGTGAGGATAAGGGATTAGGCTGTGCTAGAGTAGGGCTTCAAAAACCCAGAAAGAGAGAGGAAGAACCAAAGGCGGTGGAGGCTATGAGCCTTCTGGCATCCTTTGCACTAGTCATTGTAAGATGGCATGAGCAAGTTGGGCCTGATTCTCTTGGATCAGAGAGCAAAAGCATGGACATATGCAAGCCCACCCTCCCAGTAGCCCACGCATCTAGTCAGGAGATTGGTGGAGCTCTAAAAGCATCTAACACATGAAGATCCCACAACTCTGTAAAGTTCAAGATCAGTAAAAAGTAAACCAGATCTCTATCACTTCTGTATAACTCAAATACTTCCTAAATTTCTCCTTATCCCACCAACTGATGCTATCCACCCCTTTCACATCCTTATTCTTCTGTACCTCAAGACCATTCACTCCCAAGTGAAAGAATATTATTAAAATGCACCTCTGATTTGGGGTTTTTTAAGCGTTAATCAGCTGTCACATCTCCCTTCTCCAAGCTTTCTATCATTTTTCCACGCATTTCCCTACTACTCACTAGGGAAGAAAAAGGTGTTGGAGTAGGAAAGATGGATAGGATAAGGTATGGAGAGAAACAGTTTGGGGTTTTTGGTGTGGTGTTGTTTTTGGGGTTGGTTTTTTTTTTTGGGGGGGGGGGGGGGAGCAGCTCAGTCCCTTCCAACCCTGACAATTCTATGATTCTATGATTATTGTGTTGTGGTTTTGTGGTGTGTGGTTTTGGGTATTTTTAATAAGAAAACAGTAGCAATCTAGCTGTACAAAGCCTTGATCACATTGATGAGAAGTATATCCACCTACTTTCTGTGGCTCAGCTACGATTGTAAACGTGCTCAACTTACTTTTCTTTAGTTTGAATGTTCAGGAAGTATGGCAAGCAAGCAGGGATATCGGGCTCTATGCAACAGACTAAATTAACTTAAGGAGTAATTCTATGTTACTTGCATGAGCAATCACAGCTTCGAAAAAATAAGGATTTAAAATATGTCTATTTTAAGGTAGTGTTTAAGATGTACACATCCAAAGAAGCATTAGAAAAACATACTTTTTGACAAGTTTAACAAAACTAGAAATAAATAAAAAGAGACATTTGCAAACAAGATCTCAGTAAATCACATGAAATGAATATGCTGCCTGAGAAATCGTTACCTGCCAAAAGACAATTAAAAGGGAAAAAACCCTAAATAATTTCACATGATTCATGATCCCACAAAAATAACTGAAACTGCATTCTAGACTCGAACTTTACTGAATAATATTTCCTACTGAGGTTCTATTGACATATCAGATTTTACTTAGCAAGAAGTTACCTAGAGACAGTATTTCCTTTTCATTTTAATTACTCACAAGCAAGAAGTGTTTTATTCTGGGAGCCTCTACTAGTGACTGACAGCATTTTCAGTAAACCAGACATTTTGAGATTAATTATAATTCAGCTTTCAACTGCGACTGCTTGTGAAAAATACTGCTCTAATATCTTTTTCACATTCATATACTCTCCAAATTCCCANCTTTTCAGTAGTGCCCAGTGATAGGACAAGGGGTAACGGGCACAAACTTGAGCATAGGAAGTTCCACCTAAACATGAGGAGGAACTTCTTTACCTTGAGGGTGGCAGAGCACTGGAACAAGCTGCCCAGGGAGGTGGTGGAGTCTCCGTCTCTGGAGACATTCAAAACCCACCTGGACGCGTTCCTGTGTAACCTGCTGTAAGGTGGCCCTGCTCTGGCAGGGGGGTTGGACTAGATGATCTACTAAGGTCCCTTCCAACCCTAGGATTCTATGATTCTATGATTCTATGATTCTAAGTTAATCTTTCAAACAAAAAGGAGTTTTACATAAGATGTAATTAATTCTTTTCAATGTCTTATTATAGGATGCTTTCCCCAACACACTAAATATTTAACAAAAATACACATTTCAAATGTTGGAAAACCTTGACCGTATCTTCTTTAATTATCGATACAAGTTTACTCTAATGTTTCTAACTGTATTATGGAAAAAAGCCAATATCCGTGGTAAATACAAAGCTGTGTTCCTACAGACTATTACCAAGTCTGCATCTAGTCTAAAAAAACGTATTAACCACCTCTTAAGAGCAGTCATATAAACATATCATGACCGAAGTCATGCTATTTTGAGAAACAGATGATCCTCACTGAAACCTTAAGAAAAGTTTAATCATGAAATGAAAGGAAGTAAAAAAAAAACAATGCCAAAAAAGCCATCACTTTCTGTTGAATGCAAATACATCTTTAGAATAATTTAAGAGACTACTGCCGATACAGTTCAGGTATTCCTTTCTTCTTAGAAGTATTTGAGTGTTTTTCTTTCTCTAGCCATTTTTTCACAAAATAATATTCATCTCCCATGTCATTTACTGGCCAATTTCTAGCTACAACACTGACACTGAGCATATTCTTTTCTCTCTAACAGTTTCGTTCTTGTCCCTTCATTTTTCTTACTTTATTCTTTGATGCATCCCTAGAAAAGCCCAAGTAAAACACCACTGTGCAGAAAGCAGACGGAAAGCCGTATTCATACCATCTTCTTTCAAAAATCTGTAATAGGTTATTTCTTTAAAACGATTTCTCCAATACCTTTGGAGGAGCATTTACATTAAACTGCAAGAATGGAAAGCTCTGCTTTTAATTTCTCATATCATCTAATGAACTATCAGAAGATGTTCTGTGTGGCTCTACAATGATACTAAGAGAACCTACACAGACGTACATTTGAAGGTCTAACTGGAACCACTCAAAGGGAGGAGTAATTGACCAATTATAAGAAATAGTTGAAAGAGGATGTTTCACACCATCTGTACTGTTTATGACCTATATACTTTACAATGAAAAGTCCCTGTGGGATTCAATTACCCAACAATATAGACCAATTTGATTAACATATTTATCATTAATAGATGTATATGTAACTACGATAGTAAAAGAATTTAAATAGTGTAGTCAACATATAAAACTTACAGAGAAGCAAAATCAAGTAAGAAACAGAAACCAGACATGCAACAAATTCACAAACAGAGAATTTCCCAGGTAGAAGACTATGAGAAGAACTTCCAGACCTTGAATGATTTGACAAATACATAGAACCATGGGAACTATGCTCTGGACTACTTCAAAACCACATTGCTAACAAAACATATAAAAAGCAAAAAAGGAAAACAACCTCAAAGGCACTAGACCGAAGAAAAAACTGATAGAGTTGATGCAGGAGATTGAGGTGCCTTTCCTTTTACTACTCATATTTACACTGTTATTCTTAGCCTATAGTTAAATATTCTCATTTTTAGGACTTTTTTAATCTAGTTCAAAAATCAAAATAGCAAGTGATGTCAAATTAATTAATAACCAATGCTGTGATATCAGATTCATTAATAAAATGGTTTCTAAAGAGAAAAATTCTTTAGATATTATTCTTACCTCTGTTACTTTGGGCTGAAGTCTTAAAACTTCAGGACTCATGCGTGGAATATCTATATGGATCTAATTAGACAGAAAGAAGAACATTGTAAAAGGAACTAAGAGCACACTTTATAAACAACAATAGTTAAAACAATTCTATCATTTTACAATATTAGTTAAAATGCCATTGTATCAATATTTTTGAAATAACGTGGATTTACTATATTTCAAAACATACAGCCAAATCTTTATGTCATTGTTAATCTATCAATGAGGCAAAATTAAAAAAAAATATATGTATATACTTTGTTTTCACATTTTTGGATCCTCATATCACATTTTGATTATTTGCAAATTATAGTCATATTGACAATACTCATTACAGAAGTGTAGTATGTATTTACTCATAATTACCCTGAGTTAAAGTCATGTTCAATTGACACTATCATATATACTTCTTGCCACTAAAGATCAGCCTTGAAGCTGAAAGAAAGATTTCAGCTTCTTCTGTCCTAAGGAAGGCTGAAGTAGGATTGCTTAGTCTATACTTAGCGATTCATTTTAATATAAAACTTGAAGAAAAGTTATCTGCTTATCTGGGCGGGCAAGAAAGTTTGACATGCCTGTTTATTGCACCCCATACACAGTTTCAACTTCTTAAGCAGAAATATGAAGCCAGTAAGAAACAGTCACTGTTATACTTTGCCTGTACCATCCTCACTCATTTGAAGGAGGATCTGTGCAGGAGATGAAAGATTTGGAAACCCTACTATTCTTAAATGAAAACCCATGGCAGCACCAAATGTCAGCATCACATGGCATGACTAAAACTGATACTAAAAAAAATTCATTATTACAAGTTTCAGATCAAAATACTTCATATTTTTGCTTCTGAAATGCACAAAAAAAAATTATTAGAGAGCTGCCTATCAAATAAGATTAAAGAAATAGAGAAAAACACTATCAAACTTCAAAAATAATCTCTTTAATTTCTTTAGCAGATGTCTTATAGGTGGAAATCACTTCAACAGGTGTTCTACCTGTCTATAGGTATCTTGGTGATTTTCATCATTTCTGGAATCATAGTATTGTTCAACAAATGCGAAATACTCTTTGCGTTTTCTTTTTAAAGTGCTTTCTCTTCGGTCCACATTTGCAGGAAGATAGCCCTGAAAAAAACAGTGAAATGTAAAGGATATTACCCTTTGCTTTACAAAAAACACTGCTGGAATTTGACTACATGTGACAGGAAAGCTAATAAACTGAGGTAGTGCCATGCAGTCCCACATGGATCTGAATAATTCTTCAGTAAATCAGTTTTCTAAGCATTCTGATACAAAAGTTCAGATACAAACATCTAGCTAAAATCAGCTTTTTTTTTTTTAAGAAAATGTTTCAAGTTTTTCCACCTTTAAAAAGCAATTTCTCATCAAGAATTCTAAAGCGAACAGATCAAATAAATAAGCTCAGATAAATGTAATGTTGAACAAGTTAATTTTTGCATTCCTCTGCGGCCATTATTGGAGCAATTTTATTAAATTTTTAAACAAAAAGCACATTAACTCAATTGCCTTCAAGTGGGAATGATATACATTAGGAAATGTGTTTAAATTACGGTTAAACTTGTAACACAATGGAATATTAACTCAAAAGCTTTAAAAACAGTCTATCTCCTTTATTTCACTGTTTCAGATGAGAAAAAAAATATATTTTCAACCTTTCATTTCATCTCAACAGATGATTAAAAGTTTAATCACAGAGCAAGACTCAACAGCCGCAGTGACCGGGCTCTTAGATGTAAGAACACTAGCTATACATCTCCTTAGTTGTTTCCCAAAAAGCAATTTATAAGTAGTATCTTATTTTCCAAAAGGTAGGGACACACTAAGAAAGTCATGTTTTAGATACGCAGGATTGTACACTGTTGCATTAAGTACAAAATACATCTGAATGGATCTTCATTGAACTCATTCACATACATGTGAAAATCCCAGTCTTCCCCCCGCAAAAAAACCAATTCCATTCTCGTTTTCTTTTGTCCAGTTTGATCCACATTTCTGGCACCTCAGACTACTTTCCATTTAAAAAACAAGCTCAGGTTACTATTTCAGCATTTTATGACAGGAAATGTGATGAAAAGTTACTAAATGTTCAGTTTATATATAAAATTCAGTTATTAGAAACATCATTATTCATGTACCTGGCTACCAAAAAGTTTCCTGAACATCAGAAATAGTTAACACTTTTTTTGTAAGCAGCTTGATTTCAAATAATCAACACTAATATCCTGTAACACTGCAAAAAAGAAAGCTAGTTCATATTTTATATACATGGCAGTCCTGAAAAAATACTTTGCATAAGAATAATTCTAAAGATCGATGACTTGGAAAGAGATCTGGACATCCAAGAACATAAGAAAAAACTAATGAATGTATTATTCACTAGTCAAGTCAAATTAAAATACTTCTTGCCAACATTACAAAAGCTCTTCTTCCACAATAACAGCTGTCACCGATAATGAGTAAAACACAGAAATCAAACTTACGTCAGATTTAAGTTTCCTAAAAAAAAAATCCTCATAACATCAAGAAAAAGAGCTATACAAGGAGTGCAGCATGTATTCACACTTCTACAGTGAGCCATAGCCACAGCAAGTAACTAATAAAACACTGTGCATTTAACTACAAAAACAAGTTTCTTATTCAGTCCTAAACACTAGAAGCAAAAATGGAATGGGTAAACTTGACATGCTAAAATTGCTAAATATACAATAAAATTAAACACACTAAAAATAGGTATGTATGTTCCATTACTCTCCTGCAACAATCCAACACCACATCCCATTTCTATAATTTCTGTTTTGCTCGACACGTACGGAAAAATAAAAAATGCTAAACATCAAGAGATTTTTGAAAATATCTCTACATTTAAACCATTTTAAATGTTATTCCCATATATTTTAATGTCTTAGTTTAAGATAACAGAGTAAGTGCAAACCACATTACATCCCAGCTACCTTAAGAGGTACTTTTGCTTTGGCAAAACTGTATCTTTTAAATACTGACTTGCATCTGATTCCAAGTACTTTAAATTGCACCAGCTTAATTTTTGCCTCGAGACTCAGTCTGACATTTAATATCCTGTCCCAGTGTTTTGTATTAAGTTAAATATTGGATTCTGCCTCCATTTATTTTCAGCAGTTGAGTTTTCTTCCTGTAGGATATCTTAGTTCCATTAGAAAAGAATTCATTTGTGAGATCAAATGTGATTGTTTGAAGGATACCAATATTTTCTCAGCAAGTCTTTTTGCCATTATTCAGTTTCAAAGACTGAAGTAATCTTTCAATTGGACGTGTCTTGTTTCCTGTTCACTTCACAAATTAGGTTTTATTTTTAAAAGTTGGAAAGGCTTGAACATATCATCAGGGAATAAACTGGTGGAGAGTTTAATCCTTTTATTCATTAATTTCCTCCAAAGGCTTTTGCTATCATATCTTTAGTTCTGTTATTTAAAAGAGAAGTGAGCCTGAATAATACCCTCTTTGCTGTATTTCAAAAATAAATCATGTATTTTTTTATATACTGTTACCAGTAAACATGCGTAACATCAACAGTCCCTGATGTTGATTTTTCATATATTGATATTTCATATATTGGTTTTTCTTATGCTTTCCCTTTGAAAAACTGTATTCACCAAACACCTGTTAACATTATTAACCTACTGCCTATGTAATAAATATCTCAACTGTTCAATTTTTTAAATCGCATTTTAAAAATTCCAACTTCAATGCTGATTTTACAAACAAGACAATCATCTTCTGCCTCAGATACTACCAATTGTACTCAGTTCCTCAAATAAGTCATAGTTTGGGCTTTTTAAGTAAGGCTTCTGAATGATTCCAAAACAAACATATCCAGCCTTAATTTAGCTCGAAATTGTGCTTTGGTTTCTCTGGCTTTCTCGTCTTCTTTGGTTTTGCAACTGATCTTTAATGAAAACAGTTTTGCTTTTGTACACTTATTTCCCCAATACCTCCCTGTGCACCTTATAGCACAAAAGACTCTCGTATTGCACCCTCTTACCTGGGATGTGCATTAGCAGCAGATGACATGTTTAAACAACTAATGTGACTTAAATATTACCATTAGAAAAAAGCATCATGGAGTTTATGACCACAAATACTTAAAGCACTACTTGACCACGTCAGAAAGAAGATGAAACAAGCTGCTGTCTTATAGCATAGAAAAGTAATGATTGTTAAATGATTTGCCTTTGGGTTTCCAAAATGTATTAATTGAGGACCACTGAGTAGATAAGAAATCGTCATAAGAATTACGTGAGAAAAGCTGAGAACTTTCAAAATATTGCTATTTAGTGACAGAAAGGCTCAAAAAATAAAATAAGAAAATCCACTTAATTCTTAAAGTAAAAGCAAAATAACCTGAAGAGAGTTTCTTTGCGGAGGTATGGCAAGACAGCCGAAGATAAGAATTGAACTGGAATGGATCCTGAACTGGAGTGGTTAAAACAACAGAACAAGAGAACTCTACACTTAGGAATTTCTCTCTATTAAAATCAACTTATGGAAGGAAGCTCAAGCTCACAGAAAGCCCACGCTCTTACGTGAAAGTAAGAAAGTGACTGCTTACGTGAAAGTTAACTTTCACGTAATTCCAATTCTCTAAACCTGTCATTCCTCTGATTCAGAACTTAACCTGTCCTTATGCTTTAGCTTACTGTGTTTTACAGTCAATTTTGAGTTGAATTTTTTTTTTTTTTTGTACTTTGAGTGTTTTAAAACAGGCATCCTAAACTCCAAGAAGAACAAAAAAAAGAAATGTTCTTTTCACTGACAAAATTTCAGACAACAACTTTGGAAACAGAACTAAAATAAACTGTACACTGCATTTAATTTCAATTACAGTAGGATATTTGAATATCCACCATTAAGAAGCTGCATCTGCATTTAGCATTAGAAGGAACTAAGCTGCAAATTTAGTACAACTCATCAGCAAGAGACACTCTTTCAGTCACTGGAAATCAGTCTCAGTCTGAAGTAAATACTTTGCATTCCCCGCTGAATTATTCTATAAAAAGCAAAGCTATTTAAGTCTACTCTCTGAAAAATTCAATAGTGTTAAACTGTTGTGTGTATAACTCAGAATTTTAAACAGTTCTTAAATGCATGAAGATTTGCTGATAAAGTGTCTTTCACAGCCTCTGGAGAGTAGAATGAATGAGATTTTTGCTTCTTTTTAATGCAAACATCTTCACAAGTTCTTCTCCCAACCACAGGCAGACAAACAACAGCTAAAATGCACAACTGTTTGCCATCGCAAGCATTATAGTTGAAAAGATTGACATGAAAAATACTCCTATGAAGAACTCATTGTATTTTTGCAGAAGGCCTTTTTAAACTTACTGCAAACAGAGATTAAAAAAACTCCAGTTCTGTAACACCAAACCCAGTGAATCCCAGATTCCCGCAAGCTTGTCTCTGATGCCCGACTGAAACACCTCTGTGTGCTGTTCCGTGGTATTTTGGTCAACCTACTCCCAAGCTACTGCCCTTGCAAAATCATCTGACCACCAGGCAAAGTTCAGGGAGCTCAGCCAGACAAAAACTCACACTACAAAAAAGCTATTAGCTTTTTAATTAGCTTGTCTCCCCTGAACTGACTCACAGGTCTGATATTGGGAGAGCCAATACCACAAGGTAACTGACCACAGCAGTTCAGATTTGTTAGTCTTAAACCACACAGAAAAATCAGCAAAAAAACCCATAAGATCCTATCACAGCTTTTCTTCAGTACAGTGTTAATCCTTTCTTGTAGTTACTTTAATGTGAAGTCAGAATGAGGCCTTTCATAAGACACCGATAGGCTTCATTTCTTCTTCTGTGTGCCTATTTTCCAGAAAACTGTAAGAATGCACTTGGCTTTGAACTCTCCACCATTCCATCAAAATCGGTTGAAAGAGGCCACTGTTATCACATAAGCCTTTCTTTCATAGAAAGCCAGGCTGAAAAATAAAGATATACAGCTGACATGATTTACTACTGCTGCTTCTTGTTCCCCTCCTTTCAGTTTGACAAATTAATCTTGAAATTGAGCAAAAGAACAGAAGTTTCATTACAATTCAGCAACAAGACACAATGTTTTCAAATATCACTGATGGATTACAACCCCAGCAAAATTATTTGCAATGCTTGAAAGAACTATTACTACTAAATGCAAAGGAAGAAGAAGAAAAAAAAAAACCTTACTGAAAGAAGCTTCCATGCAATTGGACGAACCCGTTTGGGAATGCCAGACCAGCTTAATTTCCGTAATTCTTCTGTTAAAAGAGAAGTATTTCATGAGAACTAGTGAAACCATTATCAATTAATATACACAGCAGATATATTCAAATTAGCACAAAGTTGTTTACAACAATGATCCTGTCTTATTATATTCCAATGAAATCATAATTATCTGGCAATTCTAAGAAATTAATAGGGTACCAGATAATTACTATCCGTAGGAATACCTATTATAATAGTTACTGAGTGTGGTAAGGTAAGACTGGAATATTTCTCAGCTTTACTTTTTAGTATACATGCCTTATACTAACATGCAAGAGATACGCAGAATTATCGTATAATATGCTTACACAGATCCTAATTAAAAATGAGATTTGTAGTTACAGAAACAGAAAGATACTTTATGTTTAAATGTTGGAATTTAATCCCATGCCATATTCTCATTCTTCATGTTGTACTCCTTTCTCTTGAAAGCTGCTTGTCACATACCATACCCAGCTAAACCAATCTGTGGGACTTCACACATTTTTTCTGTGAAAACTGTCTATCATGTCAAAAAAGTTATAAAAAAATTATGTAAAAGGTAAAGACAAAAGATGCTTAACAGTGTCCCTAAGAAACAATGGGTTTATGAGATACCTACTTGTAGCACTTTCTCTTCTTACTCCGAGTAGAAAATACTAGTTAAAACTGCACAAGTTTAAATAATCAACCAGATAAAGAATAGAGAACAACAAAATTCTACGGTTTACTATATACTTATTCAGATTAATTATATATATTTGAATCAACCAAGTATATTCCAGCAAATTTGGTCTCTCTCATATGCATGTATTTTCCAAATTCTACACTTCAACAAAGACTTTAAAAACATTCTGTCTATCCACCCACTCCTAGAAAACAAAGCACCAAAGAAAGGAATTAGAGTAAGAACTTTGTGAGTGAATAGCACAACTGACCAAATTCAGCCATCTATAGATACATATTCTCTTTGGTTTTTGTTAATACAAGGAATCCTATAAGCGACATCTGTCTTCAACCTCGCACGCCCACCCTCCTTCTACTTTGAAAGAAATGTGCATCTATAATATGAAGAAATGCAAATTATCATGTTAGGTTGGTATGTAATCACAGAACAAACTATTTCTAGACACATTTACAAATATTTTTAACCAGGATTGAAAACATAGTCCCCTGAAACCAATACAATATTTTAAAAAAATATATAATCTATTTCAAGAAAAAGGAATCTAATTTTAAAAGTGTATTGATGATAGTTAATGGAAAAAAAGAAAAAATATATTTGTGATTAGCAATTAAAGCTTCTCAAAGAAGCATCAATTAAAGCAAACAAAAAGCTCTAGTAACCTGGAGTTTGCAGTATGAAGTTAATTGATCATTAAGATGCTTTTTACTTTAGATACATGCTAGCAAAAATGGTCCTTGCAAAATCTGTTTTGTCTTAAAATTGGATGACAGCATTAATGTGAAGTTAAATAAATCATGGCCAAAATAATCCAGCTGGATGAATTTTACTTCCACCTCTTTTCCTTATAGAAAATACAGAGGAAAATTGGCAGGAAGCAGAAATGAAAGATTGTTATGGTCACAGACAGATAAGTGGTTTCAGGGTGGTCACTTCAAACCAATCATGACTATTCCAAACTGAAGTGGGCTTACCAACAACTGTTCAAGAAAAACTTTACAGGACTGGACATACACACTCAACAAGTGATGTTTTCCCTCTTGCTTTGGGCAGCGAGCTCAGCCAACACACCAGCGGCTGCACAGAGATCCCACTGAGAACAGTGAGGCCACACCACCAAAATCCAAGCGAAACAGTGACCAGATGCTGCATTAGGATCAAAACGCATCAGAAACTCAGTAAAGCAGAGAAAAAGAGCAGATATTAAGAAGCAAGATGTTAAAAGGCCATCATATCAAAGTGAATGTGTCTATCACAAGTCTGGAATCTAGTCTAAAGAAAAAGGATGACTTTCATATAACACCAATGAAACTGTCGTCTACAAGCTTTAAAATACTATTGTATTTGACAAAAATAAGTTTCATTAACAGAAGCTTTTCTTTTCTACAACATTTCAAACCCCTGAAAAAGTCAAAATACCCTGACACAGGGGGGAAAAAAAAGGAAAAAATGTATCTCCTAATATGTTTTTGACTTAAAGACGTGGTTTGTTCTGTAGTTTTGTTTTTAAATGGACTAATTTATCTTTCCTATAGAAGAAGGAATACAAGGATGTGAAGGTGTCACCTTGTTAAAGCAAGAGTACGTAGGAGTTCTGTCAGTACAAACTATATTTAGACATGGCTAACTGTGTAAGTATACACCTAACCATTTAGGAAGATTATATTGAGCATGACCAAAGACATAAATGCAAAGGAAGAAGAAGCTTGGGCAATTCAAAGAACAGAATGCCAAATACTAAAGGAAAAAGTATAAGAACATACCAAATATGAAGTGACTTATTTGGTTTCCAGCAAGCAAAAGATTCCTGTCTTGTATTTCCTTGTACTTGTAGCCTATCCACCATGTCGACAACAACAGTAAGATTAAATATACTACAGAGTTAATAACATAACGACACTCACTGTACTGATTACATTTTATTTTCTCTTATTTATAGTTCATCTCTATCCAACATGCTGATCATTTACAGCAAGAATTTTTCACGCCAAAATTGTAATGCCAATTCTTCCCCTCCCTCGTTATTAATTGGCATATGCAGATCATGGCCTGCTCTTAAACATGGAAATAAAAACATACAGTATCAGTCAGAAACAAATTTAAGTTCACTTTACAGTCCAAACTCCAAACCAAAAAACTCAGGGGAGCTTTGGTCAGGGAAAACCCAAACTGGCAGACTGAGAGCCATTTGAGGTTCAGAGAAGATCCACTTACGGCAAAGCACCAAGCTCTTTTTACTTCCCCTTCTGTAAGCACGGAAGTACCTCAGAAGGAGGATCTATGGAGGTAGAAGCAAGTAGCAGTAACAATGATGAAGTTCACTCTTATACCAAGGTTCCTTGATAGTAGCACGACTACAAAACCAAAAGAAAACCTTCATCCCTTTTAACACTAATTTCCTAACCTCTACTTCCTACTTACAGATCACTCCTGAGTCTCATTTATCTGTTTCTCCCTTTCCTCCAGACTTCCTTTTTCCTTCCTTCCCCCTTTCTGACAATAATCCCTATATACTTCAGTTGTATCTTTCCCCAAATCATCAACCGAAATTCCACACCTGTCTTCATTGCTGGCCCATAGAATCCACTGGATAGTTAAGAAAACCTTAAATTCTTAACCAAAAAGTGGTACCACCTTTAAAACAGAACTGTACCTTAAAAAAACCAAAAGTGACAGGAAATGAGGAAGTGGCCTCAAGTTACACTAGGGGAGCTTTAGTTTGGATAGTAGGAAAAATTTCTTCACTTAAAGGTCTATCAAACATTGTAACAGGCTGCCCCAAGAAGTGGTGGTATCACCTTCCCTGGATATATTTAAAAGACAGGCAGACGTGGTGCTTAGTTACATGGTTTAGTGGTGGTTTTAGCAGTGTTAGGTTGATGGTTGGACTCTATGATATCAAAGGTCACTTTCAACCTAGACAATTTTATGATTCTGTGGTTTCAAAAAAATTAGGAAGCCACAGTACTTCTGCACACTACATATGCATGGATGGAGGAAGCACAAAAGCATGCTTATACACATAACTCCAAGAAATCTGGTGGTATCCCAATAAATTCCTCCCTTACTCTGCATCGCAAGGAGTTGACAGGCACTGGAAGAATACTGGATAACAAAAAGACAAATAACATTAGAAAAATATGGCATTAATAGAATTCAGTGTCAACCAAAGTCTCAAAGAAACAACAAAAGCAGAATTTTTGCAGAGTTGTGCTGGTTTTGGCTGGGATAATTTTCTTCATGGTAACTACTAAGGGACTATCTTTTGGATTTGTGCTGAAAGCAGTGTTGGTAACTGAGGGATGCTTTAGCTATTCCTGAGCAGCGCTTACACAGAGTAAAGCCTTTTCTGCCTCTCACATCACCCCGCCAGCAGGTGGGCTGGGGGGGGAAAGAGGCTGAGAGGGGACACAGCCAGGACAGCTGACCTCAACTGACCAAAGGGATCATAGAATCATAGAATCATAGGGTTGGAAGGGACCTCGAAAGATCATCTAGTCCAACCCNCCCTCACATCACCCCGCCAGCAGGTGGGCTGGGGGGGGTGGGGGGGCACAAGAGGCTGAGAGGGGACACAGCCGGGACAGCTGACCCCAACTGACCAAAGGGATATTCCAGACCATGCTACATCATGCTCAGCAATAAAAGCTGGGGGAAGGAGGAGGAAGGGGGGACATTCAGAGTTACGGTGTTTGTCTTCCCAAGTAACTGTTATACATGATGGAGCCTTCCTTTCTGGCAGATGGCTGAACACCTGCCTGCCGGTGGGACGTGGTGAATGAATTCCTTGTTTTGCGTTGCTTGCGTGCACAGCTTTCCTTTTACTTATTAAACTGCCTTTATCTCAGCCCAACCAATTTTCTCTTTTGCTCTGACGATTCCCCCCTCCACCCCAGCAGGGAGGGGAGTAAGCAAGCAGCTGCCACCTGGGGTTAAACCACACCAAGGCTATCAACACTGACTAAGAGAGAGGGTGAGGTTTAAATTGAACTACGCATCACAGGTTGGGACAATAAATATACTTCATCACGAGTATCCTGTCTCTGCAAACAGAAGGGATTCAATGAGAAAGAGATGTGGCAAGCAACTGAAATTCTCTGGTATTACATAAGTGACTCCTGAATTTCACTGACACTAAATAGGAAATGGCACCCAGGACTGTCCATTACCAATAAAAGCCTAGGCTTGGGCACAGAGATGCATTAAGTGCAACGGCAGAGAGACTGGCTGCTCGTACACTTGAGGACAGAAAACAAAAAGCGGTTTTAAAGTAAAAGAGCTACAGGATGTCGTGAACAATGGGAAAAAATACACTAATGGATTATGAAGAAAACCCAAGAATACCTATGACAAAAAACCCATGCAAACAGCTCTGCCATGACCCACGGCAAGGCTGGGGTACAGAACACAGCTGGACAGGAACAGCTGTCATCAAGGACCATTCCAGAGAAGAGCAGAGGGACACTGCTGAAGTAAAAAGCAAGAAATAGCAGTGTTTTAAATTTTTTAATTTTTTTTTTTAACATCAGGAAAAGATGAAAAACAATCTGCTACTGGAAAACATACAAGTCTGAGTATGTTGCTATTTGGAATGGGCTTTTTGCCTCTCGGGGATCAGTTCTTTATAGCGATAGCTTTGAGGGACTAGTTTTTCAGGATGGGGAGAGAGGAGATGGTGAGCAGCAGAGTGAAGGATACAGAATTCCCGAAGACAAAAATCATTATGTTAGGGTGGTATTCAGTGATCATCTTTAGAATATCTTGATATTTGGCCTTAAGTAGATTTTTATCCAAGAAGTTCAAGTTAAAACAAAATCTTTGCATTCTAAAGAACAGAAACAGCTTCATAGCAGATGTCTGAGATCTAGAGCAGTGTTGCAATTAAAAGGCAAATCTGTAAACCCATATAATTTTAGGTCATAGCAACTTCAGCAATTTTCACAAAGCAAGAAGACGACGGATCCATTAATCTGATTTACTAGTCTGTTTTCTAGTTACTAGTCTATTTGACTAGTCCAATTTTCTAGTCTACAAAAGCAGACAAGATACAATTCTAATATTACAAGTTCCCAAGGACTGCCAATAGCAAGAACTACCACCCAGTCTAGCAGTGTTGGCAGTGAACAACCAGAGGCACGATAAATCAGATATTTCAATACCCATCTCGTTATTGAGCGGTGGCTCCACAAACAGCCTGGAAGAGGCACTAAACTAGCGAGAACAGGATTCTTGATCCACCCACCGAGGTGTGCCCGTGCCAGCCAAGGAAGCCCTCCTCCCCTAAGTCCTCCTGGAAGCCGAAGTAGGTTTGACTCGTATTGTATTGTCTTAACAGGTCTAGTTTATTGTCAGACTCCAGCAGCGATGACCGAGCACAAGCTGCCCAACAGGTACCCCTAGGAAGCACCTGGTCACTTACCTTACCCTTTTTCCCTTGATCTTCTTTTTTCAACACGCTTCTATGTCCTTTTCTCTGCCCCATATTAACAAACCACTCCAATTACTTCTTCCCTTAGCAGTCCCAGTTTCACTACAACTATAGGCAAATTTGGTACCTCTGCAATGATTACCTAGGCACTGCCGGTCTTGTAACACCTCACCTTCCAAAGTGGCCCCAATGTTCCCATCCATGCAATGGCGCTGTTTGGTCATTTTTCACACAATTCCTCCTTTGCTACTTGTGAAATCCAGGCATCCCGCAGGGTGCTATCTATAATTTCTATCGGTTTCTCACACTGCTGTTTCTTATGTTCAGCAATTTTTCAGGTTGCCTCCAGTAGTTCTCCACACCCTGGGGAGCGAGCTCAGCCCCCGAGCAGGGCAGTCACCAGCTTAGGTATTTGCCCGCAGCCCTAACACGTCTGCAACAAGTTTCAATTCCACCCATGATTCGATGTCAAGCAAATCCCCAAGGTAGCAAGCACTAAATCATAAGCAGTAGTATCAACTAGTTATACTCTTCTAAAAGCCAAAAAGGCAGGAATCGGTCAGAACAAGCGAAGGAAAGTAAGTATGTAATAGCAACAACACTAGAAAAATGGTATTTTGTATAGTTTATGAATTTAAAAAAAAGAGACTATTTGCCTTAACTAAACATATCTACAAATTATATATGTATCTCTCCTCCACCCCAGAACCACGATTATAAGCTCCAGTGTTGGATTAACAACAAGGAAAGACCCAAGTCTCCAAAGGCAAGTGATCTCCCACTGCGCACCATCCTGCTCTGCTAGTCCTTGTGCGGCACTTATGAACGAGGACGCTACCGAGTCCCATCTATTTGTGTCGCTGGTTGCCTGGCTGAAAGGAAACAGCTCTTAAGCAATAGTTCATTACTTCCTTGCACAATCATTTTGCTAAAGCTTCAGGTTTTGGCTACCGATACAGACAAGCACACCATTTACAAACTATGTAATAAGCATAGTATACGCAGAAAATAGAAAATAAATTGCAACTCAGAAACTACTTTTATTACTTTCAAGTAACATCAACTGCCCATTCTCACCTCTGTACTCCATTGAACTCTATCTCATCTTTCACCTTACTGTTTTTTCTCCTCCATTAAGTTGATCGAGATAAGAATCTATGTACAAACATGGGTACCAATCTCTAAAAAAAAACCCATAGAAAGAGGGAAAAAAACACTCCCCCAAATAAAACAACCCAGAAACACCCACCAAGCATAAAACAAGAAAAGATGCAAATCTGTCAGAATCAGAAGTGTGGAGCCTATGACTAAATCATCCAGGACAAAAATTCCACTTACTCTTCAATAACACATTTAAAGCCAAAGATAGGAACTATGCAACCAAATTGGAATATAGCTTATTCTATTAAACCTTCTAAAGGGTGGGTGTCAGGAGGATGGGGCCAGGGTCTTCTCAGTGGTGCCAGTGACAGGACAAGAGGGAATGGGCACAAACTTGAGCACAGGAAGTTCCACCGAAACATGAGAAGGAACTTCTTTACCTTGAGGGTGGCAGAGCACTGGAACAGGCTGCCCAGGGAGGTGGTGGAGTCTCCGTCTCTGGAGACATTCAAAACCCCCCTGGATGGGTTCCTGTGCAACCTCCTCTAAGGTGGCCCTGCTCTGGCAGGGGGTTGGACTAGATGATCTCCAGAGGTCGCTTCCAACCCTGTGATTCTGTGATTCTATCCTGCGATGCAGGTGAGCTTTCCTTCTACGTTCAGGACCAAGAAAAGATAGTTCTGACAAAGAGAATTTAAATTATGGCACTATTTCAAATGAAACCTTCGCTTCTAGGCTAAATATAAGCAGCCACTTGTAGGACTCACTGAACTAAGGAGTCATTCTCTGAAAATTAAAGAGAAAGGAGGAATAAGGTTTTTTTCAGCAAGTTTCAAGACAAATCAGTTTTCATTCCTGACACTAGTTTGTAACAAACATACATCTCCTTTAACCTAATAGCCTGAGCTGTCATGTAATTCCAAGCAATAACGTACCTATCCTATGAGACTGGGTTTCAAAGGACCCCTCTTTCTGAAGAAAATCTCAGCACTGGACAAAGAAGCAGAAATATACAAGGATAAAAAATTTTTGTTTTATAATGTAACACTTATTTGAAACAGATCCTCTGACTAATTCTCCATAATGTAGGATTTGGGAGTGAATACCTCCCTTGAGGTATTCTTGAACGCTGAACACAAATAATTATTTATGTTCCTCTGCCAGAGCCTTATTCTCTCTGGGTGCTCTTTTTACGCCTGCATTGTCTGCTGGGCCTACAGAATCCTTGGAATGCTCCTCCTCCCAATCTATTTGATAAAAAGCATTTAATACTAGTTTGGTTGTTTTGCAAATCGCTTCTCAAACTCTCTTTTAGAAAAAAGTGCTTCCGTGTACTTAGCCTGACAGGATTTATATTCTGTTCTACTCTCCTTATTTGATGCAGAACTTTACCTTTTGGATTGTATTTAATAACCTCCTCTACTCTGCTGACACATCATACAGGAGCCTTCTGAACTTTCTCAGGGCTTTTGTTTCTGCTTTTGCTTTCCTAAGTGGTACAGTAATTGCTTTCAGTATGGAAAAGACAGACAGATGATTGCATATCTGAGATTTAAGCCAAATCCATCACAACCCATTAGCCCCTGGTATGTGACAATTCCATTTCTGCACCAACACTGACTGCTGTCCTATACCACAGACCTCCAAAATTCAAGAATCTCAGACTACTCCAAAAATCATCTAAAATTCTGGTCCTAACTTTTCACTACAGTGAGCTCAACTAGCATTTTGCCAGTGACAAACAGGACACATCACAACTGAGAGAGGCTATGCAAGAATTCTTATTGGGTGCAGCAGCAACCTTTCATGATTATCACCCCAAAAGCACACAGCGTCTGACCCTTGGGCATCACTATGGTTAAAGCATCAATTGACATTACGCTTTCTGCTGATGGTTCAACACCAAAACAAAAGGAAAGAAAACCAAGAACCCTGTCCTTCCCAACAGCAATTATAAAAGCAGGAAAAAAGTCGCTTCTAGAAGATTTAGTTTAATACTACTACAGCATAAAACAGAAATGCTTCTGGCAACAAGAGAGGAAAGAACAAATTGAAGCATACACATAGAGCAACAATTTAGATGTACATAAAAGTCTGTCAGTGAAGCTGTTCTAACAATACTGATAAAATACATGAATTACATATACATTTTAGTTAAAACACATGCATAAATTTTGCAGCAAGTTTGTCTATTACCAGTTTTATGATGGGCTTTATTCTTATAAATGACCCACCAGATCACTTCATAAAAATCAAATGATAACACGTAATTGAAATACTTGCATTCACGTTCTCAGGTTACCTTGAGACACATGAATCTTAATTTTAAAAAGAGACCTGAGGGGAAAAAATCATTCTGACTTTTACATATCAAAATTAAAATACTAAGTTCTAGTCTGTAAGCTGTCACAGTACCATAGTTTTTTTATCCAATTTTCATTAGCCTTTCTTTTAAACACCTGGTTCTCCCCATTTCCTCCCGAATATTTAGCTTTCCCACCAAGAAGTGCTAAGTACATTCAGATGCTACAGTACCTTGTAATAGAAAATCCATTTAAGGCTGAATTTTCTCCATATAACACATGATAAAAATACTTTTTTTAAACAAGTTCCATACTGGGCCAATATGTAACTCACAGCATGCTCAAGAGAGCAAAAAGCTAAACAGGAATTTGTTGAGAACACAAAAGAGATACAAAAAAACATATGAAATGGTGACAGAGGTCAGAAGCTTGACTTAGGAGCAAATAAATCCACAAAGATGTCACACAAAGAAAAAAATATTTGATTACACCTCTAAAAACAGCACCTTTCCAAGAAACAGAGCAAATTAGATACTTCACAAAACATTGTTAGAAAACTGGTATGATGTGCTGCTCTTACAAACAGCCTTGACGTGATAAAAATCAGCTCACACAACATCCAATATTGAATCCTTCCTGGCATCCAAGAAAGAAGAATGTCTTGTGTTTATCTGCGTACGCCTGAGTGTCTGGCATTGAAAGCTGCCACAATTGCCACGTGGCTCCCGACAGCCACAGAAGCTCCAAACCTGGAACCCATCTCACAGCTTCAAAGAGACGGAATAGTTCTCACCTACATCCACAGATGCTCCATCTTCACAAAGAGGAGGCAGAGAGAGGCTGGAAAACGAAGTGCTACTTTTCTAACTTCTGTCAGCTTTCTATATGGAGAACCTGTTCTCTCTTCAACCTGACCACCAGCAGAAGTTTTCATTTCCTTCCTTTCCTGAATTTTTTTTTGCCTTTTCACCTTAAACAATCATCTAGTCCAACGTGGATTCATAAAATGAAAGGATGAATGCCAACTAACGGAAAGAGATGACAAAAATAACTTGCTAAGA
>VXBO01001810.1:32270-45140 GCA_013400135.1 Rhinoptilus africanus | reverse complement strand
CACTTGGGTCAGGACAATCCTCATTATCAATACTGGCTGGGGGATGAAGTGATAGAGAGCAGCCCTACCAAGAAGGACTTGGGGGTGTTGGTGGATGAAAACCTGGACACAAGCCAGCTATGTGCACTTGCAGCCCAGAAGGCCAACCATATCCTGGGCTGCATTAAAAGAAGAGTGGCCAGCAGGGCAACAGAGGTGATTCTCCCCCTCTCTTTCACGCTCATGAGACCCCACCTGGAGTACTGCATCCAGCTCTGTGGTCCCCTCACAAGACAGACATGGACCTGCTGGGATGAGTCCAGAGGAAGACCACAAAAACTATCAGAGGGATGGAGCACCTCTGCTATGAAGACAGGCTGACAGAGCTGGAGTTATCAGCCTGGAGAAAAGGTGGCTCTAAGACGACCTGATTGTGGCCTTTCACTACTTAAAAGGGGCATATAAGAAAGAGTGAGACACATGTTTTACCAAAGCCTGTAGCAACAGGACAACGGGCAACAGTTATAAACTGAAAGAGGGTAGGCTTAGATTGGACATAAGGAAGAAATTTTTTTATGATGTGAGTGGTGAGACACTGGAACAGGTCTTCCAGAGAAGTTGTGGATGCTTCATCTCTGGAAATGTTCAAAGTCAGGATGGATGGGGCTTTGAGCAACCTGATCTATTGAGAGATGTCAAATAGATGATCTTTGAAGGTCCCTTCCAACCCAAACCATTCTATGATTCTATAATACTAAGTTTTCACCAACCACTTACAGAAAATATTCATCAAGTAAGTATAATCAAAACATAGAAGTTTAATATGTCCCAAAGAATACCAGAACTGTGTAACCACCTCATGCAATTCAGTAGCGATCATCCTTGGGACCAGACAAAGCTTACAATTCCAATTGCATTAATCTATATGATGGCAGGATACCTGATACTTTATGTTCAACAAACAATGCTAAACAAAAACTAATATAGAGTCTGCGTTAAATTGCAGACAAGTTGGATACCGAAAAATGAATTTTTGCTTCTCTATTACCATATATTCTCACGTCTGGCTGAACAAAAAATAAATTTACACAATCCTTTGTCTTACTGTGAAAGCAAAAAAAAGCATAACTGTAAAGCCTTTCAGTACAATCAAGAACTGTTTAAATGTCAGTATCTAGAATTTTACAACTATGCATATGAGACAAATGAGTGGTGAAGATTCTTATTCATGTTTTCAGATCGATCAGATGGAAAAAGATATAACCAGCACAGTTCTAAATGTTATAAGCCAGAGGTATACGGCTTCTATATCTGTACCAACGTACCCTAAAGTGAAAATGGTAAGTACCAGAGAAGGTACAGAAAACAAAGAGGAAAAATTGGAAGAAAAGAAAAAGTTTCCTAAAAAAATAATTAAATATTGGTCCAATCCAGAGTAAACTGGGTAAATATGTCAAGACTTATTATGTAATGTAATGACTACTGTGTCAATCAAATATCTTTACAAAAGAAGAGAAATACATCCTCCGCAAATGGACTATGAAAAATCCTCTCAAAATTGTTTCAAGAGCCTATTATTACCTAGTTACAACAAAAAATAACAACTTAATACCTTTAAATTGAAATATCCCATGGAAGTAGTAATCAGAATAAATTACCTGATACCACAAGTTATGAGACGAAGCTATAGAAAATAGGAAGACAAAATACTAATCCTGCAAAAAGCAACTAATATAAGGAATCATTTAGCACTTTTTTTTTAATTAAAAATCTTCTGAAAGAAATCAGTGTTCCAAAGGCTAATGGTAGAGTATTGATCTTTTTTTTATTATTATTAGTTTTATTTATTAGCTGAAGAGGCAAGCGTGTTTTGCAGATAACAAGCTAACTGGAACAGAACAGGAATCAGAGAGGATACCTTTCGGTGATAATAGTTTGAAAACACAGATATGACTAATTGCATGTCATATGAAGTAGCGGTAGGACTCATCTTGTTTACTTTATACTGTACATAAATGAACTGGAAGAAGAATAAGCACTAACGTGATCAACTACAGATAATTCAAAACTGCAGGGGGCAATAAAATTCTAAATGGCATGGATGGACTAAAAGCAGAGAGATACATAGCTATGCAGTTCAGTGCAGATAAATTAATGAGGCTGGGAACAAAATTAATTAAGTTAATTTCAATTGATGAATTTTGTAAGTTTACTGAAACTTTCCTATAACATCAGTTTGACAAACAGTTTTAAGGGACGTAACAGATTGCTGTTATGGACCAACATATTTATGAACCATAAATAAAAGACAATTACTATATTTAATCCAGTTTAATATACATCTAGAACGTATAAACTGGTAAAAAAGACATTGTACGAGACTACTTGAAAACACAAGTCTAACAAATTTAATAGAATTAAACTTAAACTGGAAACCTGATAGACATAACAGTACTATCCCTCTTAAATGTGATCTGTTGAAGAAAAGAGAAATTTCATCTTGGAGACAGTCTCCCTATGCTGCTTAGTCAAAGCCCCATCCAATGTCCTCCTCTTAAAGCAACCTATTGTTTGCAAAAGATTTTGCAAGCACAGAGCCCATCTTCATTCAGTACACAAGGTCTATTACAAGCAAAGACAAGGCCTGAAATTAAGTAAATCTACATCAAATTGACTGCAAGTCAAGTATAAGCACAGGCTGATTGCAAAAAATGACTGTTGTAAATTGTTCTCTCTCTGAATAACCTAGCATGCAAAACCAGGAGCTGGAGGCTACGTAGACACACAGGCCTTACAGTTGTGTATGAAACACAGCTGCATTGCAGCCTCCAGCCATACCCTGCCTCCTGAACCTGGACCCAGTACCCTCAGCAGGATCTAACTGACCGGAGTCATCAGTCTTCAAGTCCTTCCACCAGCCCACATTTCTTGCCCTAGAATCATAGAATCATAGAATCATAGGGTTGGAAGGGACCTTAGTAGATCATCTAGTCCAACCCCCCTGCCAGAGCAGGGCCACCTTAGAGCAGGTTACACAGGAACGCGTCCAGGCGGGTTTTGAATGTCTCCAGAGACGGAGACTCCACCACCTCCCTGGGCAGCTTGTTCCAGTGCTCTGCCACCCTCAAGGTAATGAAGTTCCTCCTCATGTCTAACCCTAATAGGGTTCAGCTTGTTTAGCAGCTTTCATTTTGTAATTTTAACTTTATGAGATTATCTCCTCATTCTTTGCTTGATATTACTACTTGAAGGTATACTGTCAGGGCTCTTGAATACCTCTCTCCTGCAGCACAAATCATATACCTAGAAGTAATACTTCTACAGGAACTGGTTTTTTGGGTTTTTTCATATAGCTAACTACTCTTGACATCCAATTCACATTATACTTTTCCCAATTATATTAGAGGTAATAACAGCATAGCAATAGTCAAATAAAAAGTGTCAAATGGAAGTAAGGCATATTATTTGCATCTGCTTATCATGCAAACAACAAAAATAGCTGCAGGACAGAAGTAAAGCGTGCTAGGAGGGTTTAAGGGATGACTCAGAACAACTACAAGGGAGATTATAAATTGCAAGAGTGAGTTTATTAGTTCAGCTCTACAAGACATTAAAAAAAGCGTTAAGGGCACTTTTGAGCCATGGAAATAGGCTCTTTGTTCATAAATAAGTTCGGTAACCTAAAAAAATGAATTATTTTATATTCTGAGAATTCAGGGCAGTGGTTCTTCCTTTCCTAGTTTGTGTTCTCAGATTTTGCCTTGCTCTTATAACTATTTGTATATGCAAGTGTCTGATGAACAAAACCATACACAGAAACTTTGAGAATGGTTCTGTCTTTATATATTTATATAATATTTCCTAGTGAATTTGTATCTCAATTGCAGACTATACGTAGAATAGTATTTTGCTCAGTGTATAATTTGATGGGGTTGATAGAACCTACCTATCTCCACAACTTTGCAATATTCAACCACTGGATCAAACCCAACTCCAAAATCTACTAGTGGGCTTCAATGGCTAAAATAATCCTCACTTCCAAATTCACATGCATAGCCCACCTTTTGAAAGTTTTCTTGTGAAAAACCACACTCTTTCACAACCTTTAGTTGCCATACAAGACTAATATTGCATTTTACACTGCCTTTATAGTATAATCGTTATTCTAGCATGACTGACAGGACTTCAAGGTCAGTTGTATTATCCTGCATTCTTAGTCTTTGCTGATTTCTCAAGTGATAAGAGAAAAAAGTCTTGAGTTAAATGTGTGCATGACGTTGTTTCAGTTCCACAGATTAACCCATTTTTACATTGCTTTGAAAGGACTTGTCACATAATCTCTTTCAACAATATGCAAAACTATATTAAGAAAACAAAGTCAACAGAAATACTTTACTTCTGCTACTACTACTTCCCGGCAAAACCAACACTACACACAAAAATGAACAGAAATATTTACTAAAACATCTCCAAGACAACTACCCACTAATTCAATTCATCATGACAAACAAAACCTAACACAAAACAAAGACCCACACATACCACAACATCAAGCTCACACAAAGAGAAAGACCCAGCTGCAACAGAATAGCCACCTGTCGCTTCATTACTCACTACAAATCTTTGCTTGGAGCCTGTTAACTAGTTCTACCTTAGTCCATTTTCAATATTACTCTAAACAAAAAAAAAAAAAGCAGCAACACTCCAAAACCACAACAACAAAAAATCCCACCACACACAACCCACAACACTTTTCTCAGGCTACTACGGTCATTAAATCAAGATTTTTAGATATAGTAACATGAAGCTAAACCAAACAACTCTCAAAAGTGAATACACACATGCACACACCAGATTCTGATGAACTGTACCTATGGTCATATGCATGTTTCTGTATGGATATATGCATACACACACTTTCCCTGATACATACGTATAATGTAGCCTGAGCACTACCTTCACATATGATCTACTCTTAATAGCTTCATGATCATCAAGAGTTGGTGTCTCGTAAATAAAGAGTTAATTTCTTTCACTGAGAAAAAACATGAATTATTTATAGACTTATTAGGAGATACTACCAGATATATCCCAGACACAAAATGATACAAATATTTTGAATTAAAAAAAAAAAACCACACACACACAAAAAATCAAATTCACACAAGTTCAAATTCAGTACTCAATACAGTCTCTACAGCAACAGAAATAATAAGTTTCCTATGAACAGACACAGAAAAGGCATTATTTAGCGATATCTAGAAAGAATGTTGAGAGCATTAGGTAGAAAAGCAACACAGTCAAATTTTGCATTCCTCTGTATTTTTCCTGTGTGAGATTCAGAAAGTTCAATAGTGGAAAAAAAAAAAACCAGTTTGTTTAAACAACATTGACTAAACTCTCACCAAAGTCAGGATGACTGCAGTCCTAATAAGAGTGTAAATTTTCTTTCACTCCCTTCCAAAATACCCTACTTGAAACCCCAAGTTTGATTTAATGGGAAAGTATTCCCCTCTAATTAGACATCAAGAGTGAAATAGAGAGGTTTAAATTAAGCTTTATTTTCCCTCTGACTTTGTAATCTTATGTAACAAAGATTTCTGCCATTACAACACTCTTAAGTTATACAAGTTTTCATGTCAGTCACAACCACACAGCTCATAACATCTGTGAGATCAAAGTGAGAAAAGGTGATATTTGATTATTATGTTCAAGCTTATATAAAATATGTAATTAGTTTTAATGCCTCAGAGTTTATTCACAGTTGCACTTTGTAAGAATGTCCTATAACTCACTGAAGCATCAAGTCTAATGTAGTTAGTATTGTTTCCATAGTTCTACTTTGCTAGCATCTACCTGACAATAAGACACAACACAGAAAGGAAAAGAAAAGCTACAACTTCAGCCATGTTATACTGGAGAAGTCTCATGACAACTACAGGGAGGAAAAGCCTCAACTCAAGAATTGCAAACATGCAGTTTCTACTTCCTTCCATAAGAGTTCCTTGTAGATACCTTCCAGAATGGTCTAACTCAAAGTAATTTTGTTTATTAATTATTTTGACACAAGCTCCTAGTTTTAAGTGACTAGCCAAGTTCTCCAAATGCAGCATACTGTTTCTACTTGCTACAGATTTTCACTTGGGATATAAAGCCATTTGATTCTGTGATACCCTCTCAGCACTCGAATTTACTATTCAGCAGTTAAAATCCAGCGCACAAAGGGAACAGTCAAGCTATCTGACAATACATTTGTTTCCACATTAACATGTTGTCAGCATTCACAGATGAGACACAGAACTACTGTATCAGTCCGTGAACATGAAGAATGCTCACTGAGCAGACAAGCAGTAATACTTCCACGGCTCGTCATTTTTCATATTCATAATTCTAAGCTTGAGAATCATTCTTATACTGCATACTGTTCCACTGTGAGGCATTAACGCTAACACAGCTAATTATACTTTGTTTTTTCTCCAGAGATTAGTCCAGTAGGAAGAAATAATGTGAGAAAGAAAAGAACAGGAAGCCATCTAATACCCTACATATACAAATTGCATATTACAAGCACGAATGCTACAAGCATTCGATTGTATTCTGTCTTTCTTTTGCAAGATCAATTCTAAATGTTGAAAGGATCAGATCCTAACCAAACTATCAGGCAGAACAGAACATCAAACAGGAAAACTTTATATTTGAAGAATAATTTAGATGTAATTCACAGCTCCTATAAGAAATACTCACCAAGATCTGTATTGGGGCCAGCAAGCAGCTGCTTAAATTTGTCTAATCGGGATGCTTCTCTTTCAGTCAATGCAGGAGTAACGGAAGTATTATAGTCTGCCAATCCACTCACCAAGGGAGGCGTGGAAGTTTGTGGAAGGGACTGTGACCTCTGCATGGAAGAATTTTCACTAGCATTATCTGAAGGGAAAAAGAAGCATAACCGTTAGTCTCAGTTACTGAGAAGGCTACTAATAACTTTAATTTGTAAATTTGAAATAGAATTATGTTTTAGAGAAATGGAAGCTTAAGTACAGCACAAGTTTGGACTTAGATTTAGCAAGATGAGCATTCCTCTTTCAAGTAACGTTCTACAATTGACACACATCAACTAGAGATCATCCTAACAGCTAAAATATCTGTGCTATGGAAGGCTCTTTCCATCCCCCTTATCCCTTTCACCATTCTAACAAACAAAGGGCTATGAAATCATTGCAATTAGTTAAATTTTATACATAAAACACAGACCAGATCACATGAGGATGAGCTTTCCAGTCCCCACGCATGGTTTTCTCCAGTTTTTCAATGCACTTTACATAGTAGCATTATAATAACAATTTTTCACAGTAGTATGAATACTATTAATTGCATACATCTTGGTGCAGCTAGCCATTAAAATACATTCAATTAGTGCAACTTCATTCCGAAACTGAGGATGTATTAAGGCTGAAAACAAGAAAAGTTTAATTATTCTTCCATCATTCATGTATTTCCCACACACACGCTTTACAGTTTAGTATGGCATGCAGCACCTCCCTCAAATAAATCAGTATCAATTAATAATGTTTTCCTGTGGTATTAAGAAAAGGTTGTGAAGGGGTCAATGTTCTAAAAGGCAAATATTATAGCTCTCCTCATTTGATTTTCAACATCTTTTTCATTTTTCAAACATACCTGATGAACTCGATGCAAGACCTTCACTGACTGATTTAACAAGCCTATTATCACCACATGGAACTGAAGTCAGCTCTGCAGATTCTACTTGTTTTTCTTCCTGTAGATGTTCTTCCTGAAATTTATGCTGTTCTTGTAGCTTGCTGTGATTCTGAATTACTTTGTGAGCTGTTTCCATGACCACTTCTGTATTTAAGTTTTCAGCAGCTATTGCCAAGAGTTCATCATCATCATCCCCAAGATCCCAAGCATCACTTGTGTTACTTTCAAATTCTTGGAAGGTGCTGACTTTCTTTAGTTTCACTGGAGTTGTAGGCGGCTTTGAACCTGGTTTTATCAAGCTGCTCAAAAACAAATAAACAATATTCAGAGAACTAGTAATGGAGTAAGCAAAACACTATGGACAGGATCAAAAAACAAAAGTCCATGCTTGACATTATACAGGTAGCAAATATTTACCTCCCTCCACTTCATGTTACTGCTACATCCACCCATGACAACATACAGATGAATACGTTTAAGAACAAGGGCAGGTAAAGACTTCTTGGCATTGAATAGAAGTTGAATAAATCCTTCCTTCCCTTGTCTTAAAAAAAAAAAAACCACAAAAAACAGACAGCCCCTCATCACCTATCCCTTGTCCCCTCCCCCCCCCAAAAAACAACCATCCCCAAAGTCAAACAAACCAAATACTACTGGAATAGTTTATAAAATAGACAGGACACATTGCACTTCTCTTGCGCCATGAACTTTTGTAGAGATTTCAGGCCTTTCAATGCAATTGCTGCATAATAACACAGAAGCAGTAATCAACTCATCAGGCCTATTAAGTCATCATAAGCAATCACGTAATACAATCGCTGTCGTAAACAAATCAAGTCTCACCTTGAAATGCATTAGATCTATCACTCCTCCCCATTCAGGCATTCCAGCACAAACTTGCTTGAGAACTTTGCTCTTCTCATCGGCAGGATACTTCCTCTAGTTCCTAGCCTAAGTGTACCTTGACCAGCTACTAAACTTTTGTCCCTCTGTCACCATGCAGTATAAGAGAGATGAACCAAGTGTCCCTCTCTAGCTTGGCACTTGCTCTCGCTTACAGTAATGCAGAGCAATCATTCCTTCCTTCAGATTTCAGATAAATAAAGCATTACGTTGAGAGAATTTCCCAGACTGCTCTCAAAAAAAGAAAGCTACTACAATTAACTTAATTGCCCTTTCTGTCCATCCCTGTCTTTCTACCTGTGCTAGTTTACTAGTTTAACTTTTTTTCCGTTAAGACAAGGCAGACAGAACTGGAAACCAGAAAGAGTTCTCAGACAGCCTTCACACAATGTCAGTAATGTTTCTGTTATGCATTACAGGGAATACCTTTCCTAGCAGGTGCCACAACACTAACACTGGTGCACAACTTGTCATTATTGCCTACAATAGCAAAGTCTTTTTTCTCTTTTGTCATTATTTCAAGCAATAAGCTTCAGTTTTTGTTACTGGGCCTCTCTATAACTCCACGCTTTGAATCAATTCATCTCATTCCTTTTTCTTCAGTCCTCAAGGTCACACATTTAAACTGCCTTCAACTCCACATCATCTGAGAATTAACTACCACATGCTTACTTCTTGTGCCATTTTAAACTAGCCCTTGAAGAAAATCCACTAGAAGTATGACCTCCTTCCAAGATAATACTTTTCCTTCTACGATTATTGTTTGTCCCTACTGCTTTGGGCCATTCATTTCATTGGTCATACAATTTTCCCAAAATTCTCACATACACCAATGTTTTAACAGCAATGTTGGTTTCAAAGCAGCTGTAAAATCTACCAACAAATCAGAAATAGCTTTGTCAAGGACAAAGCTTAAAACACCTTAAAACTGTCTTTCAAAAAACAAACCATAAAGCACAACATAAAAAGCAGAAGCTGCCAGAATGCAGCATTTTGCTAAAAACCTCACCCATAAGGAGATTAAAATGATTCATTCACATTAGTTGTGTGTTATCAGTATGAAATTTATTTGGTTACTAATGATGTTTAACATAATGTTGCCACTGTCGTGTACATTGTGTTCCGATATCCAATAATCATGATGTAAGGTAACAAACTCTTAAATCACTGTAAAATCTATTCTACCTATTGTTTTCTCACTCACAAGCAAGATGCCCACCTTTGCCTCAAATTGATCTACACCACAACCTCTTTCCTCTTACAGACACACAAATAAAGGCAGTCCATCAACAGAAAGATACACGCAAGAAAGTCGCTTACACCTAAGTTGTAAGCTTTATATGATAAACTAAGATTAGTATTTACCATACGATTTCCAATTTATAAGGCACTGCAAACGGATACTAAAAGTTGGCAATCTATGTTTGTTAACTGAACAGCTGATCCATTACTACAAATATGCTATGCATCAGGAAGTCACAAAAGAGAAGTTAGAACAGAGTCAAGATTACGAAAAAAACTGAGAATGGAAGATTAACAATAAGCTTTATAGCCAACCAGGAAGAAAAAGAGAAGAGAAGGCAGAGGAAGTCCAAATTATGTGGAATATTTAAATATTGGGTTAACTTACGTTCCATGCAATAATGGATCAAAAGGCGGATGCTGAGCTCCATACACATGTTGAATACTAAAGGAAAAGAAAGAAAGAAGATTACCACAAAAATAATAACATATTTGTGGGGTTTCTGTGTGTTAAATAAATAGTCAATAACAAACAGAACTGACAACAGTTTTCCATTTCAAAGAATCCTGCATACTACTAAAATTAATGGAGCTGAAATTTAAGCATATACTAAAAAGTAACTGAATAAAAGTCATAGATTTGCCAAACAGAAGCTATTTTAGAGGCCTAAGCTAACTTAGCCCTTATTTTTCTGAGCAGGAATTGAAAGAAGAAAAAAGTTAACTCCACAATAAGAATCTACACTGCTCTTAAATTCTTTCTCTTTTCTGATTTGTCATTTCTTCATTTACCTCTTGCAAAAAAAAAGTTTGCAAAGAAAAACATGCAAATATTGAATCTTCTATGTACCCTAGTCACTCAAAAACCAACCAGTCAACTCTTAACGCTAAAGTACAAGGCTGATAAAGAAAAACGCAAAAGATGACATGTTGGAGAATAAATCCATGGGACTGTTAAAAGCAAATGCTTTCAAATAAATAAACGTCCAAGGACAGATTCATCCACTACAATCTCTAACATTACAAAACAGCACGTTACTGTGTGACGGATAAAACTCTCTACAAACTAAAAGTTTGTTTCCTTCCAGTTTTCAGCTATAAAATTATTTTATAGGTAAAAAGAACTCCAAAGAAAACACATCAAGACTTACATGTGGCTTCATAATGGAAATTGTGCAAGAGGAGCAAATGACATGCAACATTAATATCCACCTAAACCTGTACTAAAAACCACATAAAAGAAGATAAACATGCCCTAATGACAAATCAAAACCAATCTCCAAACCATAAATATAACTAAGTCTGACCTTACTAAACCTGAGCTAGAACCAAGCCAAAAAGACTGCAGACAACAAATTTTAAGAGAGGCTTAGAGTTATACTACAAGGGCAGTATTAACAGTAGTGAAATTAGACGAGGGTGGCTCCATCAATTTTTATGCAATTCTATACAAATCACAAAGCCAGCCAACCACCAGTCATTCTACACAACTTTACACCATACACTCCATGGTCAAGTCTCTGCGCTCTCCTGCTCTATGCTCATGTGAATGTCAGGTGTCACTTTCCATTTTGGCGTACAAACACAATCTGCACTCTATGAATGACCATGACGGGAATTTACCCAAATATAAAGCTACAACAATCCTCTCCACACTATTAAAGAAAAAAAAAATATCAAAAGCACACTCTCGCAGTGTCCTCAGTTTTCCACACACCTGCAGTTGCCTGCAAATTAATTAACTGCAACTATTCATAGATGCTGTGTAATCGAGGAGCGCCAGAACTGTTTTTACCTCTAAAGGACTCCGTAAAGTTACAAAATAAATTCAGAGGGAGACAAGCACAGTTGGACTGAAAGAGTTAGTTTATAGCTAGAAAAACAAAACCACTACCCATTAATGCTCATGGGCAACTGAGAATGGAATAAGTTTAACGGTAAGTAGGATGATTTTGCTGAATTCAGGTATGGTATGAAATACAGAGTTACTGTTCTCTGAGAATCAAGAACATGCATCACTCTTCCAAAAAGAGCAGAAGAAACTGAATTGTTCGATTGTAAGAGCATTTCAGGGATATGCGCAGAGAACATTATTGTTAAATTAACATCTGAATATGCATTCCCAGCCTGACATAACAGTCTAAAGAGTTAATGTGACTTTAGGGATGTATTTTTGAATGGGATAATGTGTTTGTAGGTCTTGGCAATGATACATCGGCTTGGCCTGCTGCTTCAGGAAGACAGCTAAGAAATTTACGATATTTTGAAATACCAAGCAGAAATGAAAATACAGTTATCTGCCTATAAAGTGTAGTTTCCTGCGTAGTATTTCAGAATATCATACCTCGTATCAATTCACAAAACTTCATTAATTGTATCTTAAAAGCTAGAGAGAGACTTTTTAAAAGAGCATGTAGTGACAGGATATGGCGTAATGGCTTTGAAGTGGAAGAGGATTTATATTAGACATCAGGAAGAAACTTTTCCCTATGAGGGTAGTGAGGAACAGGAACAGGTTACCCTGAGTGATTGAGGCCCCATCCCTGGCAGTGTCCAAGGCCAGGCTGGATGGGGCTTTGGGTGACCTGGTCTAGTGGGAGGTGTCCCTGACCAGGGCAGGGGGGTGAGAACTTGACGATCTTTAAGGTCCCTTCCAACTCAAACCATTCTATGATCCTATGATCGCCAAAAGCTACATTCTCCCTTTCACAACTTTCCAGGGAACACATTCCCAAAACCACATTAGCTCTTTTGACCGTGACACCAGGCTGGGAATGCACGTTCAGATAATTACTGGAAAACTTTCCTGATACAAGTTATAACTAACACCGAGCCCACTAGCAATCAGGTAAGCGGAGGCACCCAACACCAAATCCCTCCTTGCGCTGAGCTGAGGAGAGCAAACTGAGGGGGGAACGGAGAGGACCGGCACCAGCCTCCCACCAACCAAGAGCGAGCGACCAGACACGCTCCCTACAGAGAGCCCAGGGCCGCCGAGAGCCCGCTGAACCCGGGGGCCGGGGAAGA
>VXBO01001810.1:10794-32255 GCA_013400135.1 Rhinoptilus africanus | reverse complement strand
GTCCCGGGGCCTCCCGCGAGCCCCGACCTTCCCGCCGTCCCGCTCACCTGCCCGGCACCTTCGCGCCGCTCCGCTTCCAGAACTGCTTCCTGCCCCCGTCGCTCGCCATGGCGGCCGTCACCTCATCCCCCTCCCCGCGGCGCGGCCCCGAACCCGCTCCCTCGGGCTTCACTCCCCCCGGCTCCCTTCCACAGGAAAGGGACTGAGCGCCGCCATCTTGGGACCAGGAAACAACCCCGCTCCTCATTCGCCTCCCGAGGAGGCCCGGAGGTTTCAGCCAACCAGAAGTGAGAGTGCTGCCGGGTGGGTCAGGTTAGGCCAATGGCAGCGAGGGAGCGGTGGGTGGGGAAGGGCCTAGGGGCAGGGCCTGCCGCGGTGGCGGTCGGGCCGCCCCTCCCATCATGGCGCCGGGGCCCGGGCCGGGAGCAGCGGTACCCGGCGCAGCGGTGCCCGGCGGGCCGGCGCTGGGAGTCTCGGCCGGGCCCTGTCGCCGCTGTGTAAACCCAGGCGGAGGCCGCCGGCGCCAGGGAGTCCTTCCCCTTCCTTCCCTCCGTATAAGGTGCCAGCCGGCAACGGTGCAGAGACCCGCTCTTGGTTCCTGTCTGGGATTCACTGAAGGGTTCCTGTAAAGTCAGGTTTTCTTTCATGGTGCTCCGGGTATGGTGTTTTCAGGCTTTGATCCTTTTTGATTTAACCATAAAAGAGTAACTCAAAGCATTCTTCAGGAAGAAATGCAAAACTTGGTGTGTCAATGGAAGGAGATACAAATGGAAGATTAGAGGACAAATTTCAATCAAGTTAGATCTAACTGGGTTTTATAACACAAACCATCAGATTTCTTTCCATTCCCTCCCCCCCCACCCCCCCCGACCCCAAAATTATTTACCCAGTCACCTGGGGGAGAAAGGAGGGGACTACTTCAAGATTTCTTAGCTTTAAAATTGTCCTGAAGATTGGACTCATACAATCATGGTATCCACTTCATTTGTTTGCCGTGAGATGATACAAGTTGGAGGGTCTTTATATGCATCTGTAGAGTTCTTGACAATTCTGACCCAAGGATGCATCACTTCTGCAAACAAAATAGGCATAGTTTTATGTTACTCTTTGGAGTATGGCTCCTGAGAAAACAATGCTGACTTACAGAGTTTTTTTCTGCATCCTAATGCAAGAGTAATTTATTAGGTCAAAGATTGTTCAAGGAACATTCTGCCATAATTTACTCAAAAACTAGCATGTGTCATAAGACCTGGCCTGAAACGCAACATTTGTTCTTTAGTATGTATTTCATGTGTAATTTATTTATTAAGAATAAAAAACAATGTTTTCTGCCTGTTTGGGGATTTACTTTAGCAGTTACCTTCTAAGAACTGACAAAATTAAAATGTCACGGCCCTCAAGTGAAAGCTGCGTGTCCCCGTAATTTCAATGTTACTTATAGATAAATATGCTATGGGTAGTGTCCTCTTCTCTACTTGTGTCCTTTAAATAGGATCCCTCTTACAGATCCTGGACCTGGAAGCTTTTTGTAATGCATCATAACCTTGAGTATTAGCAGCTTTAATAGAATACACTAAAAACATAATGCAATATGAGCTATGTCTGTTAGCTAAAGTGAAAATGAAACCTGCAAGGTCATGAGTGGAACTTTGCTTGGTCTTAGCTAGATAAATTTAAATTAGACTTGTTGCTGTTAGTATACAAACATGAGGTACTTTTTGGTTGTGACAGTCAAGAAAAGTGAGAAACGCATAAAAGCTACACTCTGTCGTTAGCATTAATACGGATGTTGAAACTATATACATGTTCTTTTTATTTGTTCATTGTTGCTATTTGTCAAAGAGAAGCTTAATTAGCTTCAGCCTAGTTAGCCTAAGCCATCAGTCATCCTTGTAAAAGTTGACCTGAATCCTGAAGTAACACCATTTAACTTTTGTGTCAGTCTGGTGCAGTCATGTGGAACTTCTGGTTCATTTTAGAAGCGGAGGTTTTATTGAACTGCTTAATAAAGTCAGTACAAAGTTAACTGTATTCTTTAGTTTTCATTATATTCAGTACATTTCACGTGCTTTTTAGGGTGGTGCAGAAGTTTATACTGGAAACAAATAACTGTTGCATAGATTTTTTTCACATAAGTAAGTCTGACCGCAAATGGGGATACATTTGTATCAAGAACTAGAAGTACACAGTTAGAAAATCTCAGTGAGTGCTATTGTGGAGAACTGCTGCTAGTTTAGACCCTTGGACTGAAGTGATCGGGAGCTGGAGTGGGCCCTCTTTGTTGTTGACTTTCAAGAAGGGAAGAACATTATTTTCATTCCCTTTCCATTCACTTTTATATTTTTTTCCTTATTCTGTACTTTATTTTATGCCTGACACAAACCTGTGTTGACAGAGTTCTGAAGGTGGAAGGGATTTGAAAGGAGTAACCTTTCAAGACCCCATCAGGTAGTTTAGGTACAATTCTTCACGCCAATTACTTAAGGTGATCTGACCACAAAGACTTGAAGAAGCACTTATAAAACTGTATGAATAGAGCATTGTAAAAAGGTAAGTTCACAGCTATACAGTACTTGGGAGGTGAACGTGCTCTGAACATTTATTTTAGCAGTGTTCCTATTTAAATTTTTTGGTTACAAAAATGTAGCATGGGCAGCTGAGGGTGTACGCAGATTCAGCTGTCAGCCTCTTTGTTGTGTTTGAGGAGAACAGCCAGTGTTCAGGTGCTGTCATTCAAGGAGTGTAACAGTTCTGCAGTCACCACTGGGACTCGCCCGCTGCAGCTGATTAGCATAATCTTCAAACACTCCCAAGAATCTAAATAAGCACTCAGGAAGTTGGTTAATGTTGAGTTGGGCTTAACTATAGTTACGCGGCTTCCAACAACCAAGCTAGCTCTTTCAAAGTCGGCGCAGCTGTAGTAACTAGGTTCTGCTCTACTGGGACTGCAGTATAAACTTGCAGCAATGTTTCAGTTACTACTTCCATGGGAATTTTTGTTACTTCAGAGCAAGAAGAAATATTGAAATACTGCAGTATTTGTTTTGTTTCATGCAAAGTTATATGCAAGAATTTATAGTTATGAATCACAGAATCATAGAATGGTTCGAGTTGGAAGGGACCTTAAAGATCACCCAGTTCCCACCCCCTGCCCTGGGCAGGGACACCTCCCACCAGATCAGGCTGCTCAAAGCCCCATCCAGCCTGGCCTTGGACACTGCCAGGGATGGGATATCCACAGCGTGTTCCGGTGCCTCACCACCCTCACAGTAAAGAATTTCTTCCTGATATCAGATCTAAATCTACCCTCTGAGTTTGAACCTGTTGCCCTGTGTCCTATCGTTACACTCCCTGATAAAGAGTCCCTCCCCATCCTTCCTGCAGGCCCCCTTTAGGTACTGAAGGCCGCTGTAAGGTCTCCCCAGAGCCTTCTCTTCTCCAGGCTGAACAACCCCAGCCCTCTCAGCCTGTCTTCATAGCAGAGGTGCTCCAGCCCTCTGATAGTTTTCATGGTCTTCCTCTGGCCTAATTCAAGCAGGTCCATGTCTGTCTTGTGAGGGGACCACAGAGCTGGACGCAGTATTCCAGGTGGGGTCTCACCAGAGCGGAGTACAGGGGGGAGAATCACCTCCCTTGACCTGCTGGTCACACTTCTTTTAAGGCAGCCCAGGATGTGGTTGGCTTTCTGGGCTGCAAGTGCACGTTGCCTGCTCATGTTGAGCTTCTCATCCACCAGCAGCTCCAAGTCCTTCTCCTGAGGGCTGCTCTCAAGGCATTCTCCGCCCAACCTGTATTTGTGCCTGGGATTATCATGACCCAGATGCAGGACCTTGCACTTGACCTGGTTGAACTTCATGAGGTTCACACAGGCCCACCTCCCGAGCTTGTCAGGGTCCCTCTGGATGGCATCCCTTCCCTCCAGTGTGTCAACCGTGCCACACAGATTGGTGTTGTCAGCAAACTTGCTGAGGGTGTTCTCTATCTCACTGTCCATGTCACCAACAGAGATGTTAAACAGCACCAGTCCCAGTGCTGATCTCGGTACTGGTGAAGAGATGTGTTGCCAGCATGGGCAAATAATGTACTGAGATAACGAGAGGTCTGTGTGCTGTGGGCTTTTCTTTTTTCCTTTTTTCTCTGCTTTCATTTTTCTTGGCCATTTTTCAGAATTGGGTCAATGTGTATGGTCGGTAAATGCTACTGAGGATGCTCAGGAACTTTCTATATGTTCTAAAATGTAGAAATGTAGCCATGTTCTTGGCTGATCAAAATTAGGAGTGTTGTAGCTTCACTAGCAATATTTAGAACAAAGTAGACACTCAGATGTTTTTTTATTGTGTTGGTAGCTGGCGAGATACATTTGCATGTGTTTCAGCAGACATTAAGTTGTACCGCACTGTTTTTCAGCACATCTGTTCTAGAGAGCTTCTGCTAACATAGCCGTGCTGGTACAGTTATTCAGGCAGACTTCTCTGTGGAGGTGCAGTGCATTATGGAAAAAGAAACTTTTCTGATGATGCACAGGGAAGTATAGATTGATGCTAATGAAAATTAACTGAGCTGACAACAGCACTCCCCTGCTACGTCAGGAGGGTTTGCTGATGGAGTTGTGTAAGCTAGGGAGTGTGCTTCTTCAAGCTTATCCTTACATCGCTGTGACAGCAACGCACTGTGATGTAGATGCAACCTCAAGGTGTGGTTTAAACTGACTTATTCCACAAGCTAACAAGACTGTGTTTCTCTGTGTTTTTGTTTGCTTTAATCAATAAGAAAAACAAAAATAAACAATTCAAATGAGCTGCTTCTATGTTGAAGCATTAGTTTCTGCACATGTTTTTACTGCTTTAACAAACTGGTGGAAGTGCTTCTGCATGCAGCACACAAGGCTTTCTGTGGTGGCTGGTCACTCTTTCTGTTTGGTCCATGCACATGCCTTTCTACTGAGCCATTGTATCCATCTGCTTTATTGTAAACATCGCAGAAGAAGCAGTTCTTTAAAATAAAATTGGGCAAAGGCAGTAAAGTTGCCAAGCAAGCTAACTCAAAACCAGCATTCTGCACAAACAGAGAAAGACAGTAGAAACAGAACAAACAGAGCAAGCCACATATACTGGGGAAGACAACAATCCCAGAGGGTAACGTTCTTGCTGATAAAAAGATAAAAGGCAAGGTAAGATAAATGGGGGAAGCAGACATGTAGAATCATAGAATCATAGAATTGCTGAGGTTGGAAGGGAAATTTCAGATCATCAAGTCCAACCATTAACCTACCCAGACAAAAAANGCAGTACTCAAGTAGAAACATGGAAGAAAGAACAGAGGGATGTTAGCAGGAGAGAGAGCCAATAGCTAGGTGGAAGCAGGCTTAAACATGGTCCAGGAAATCACATAGTCACAACAGCTCTTCAGTGCAATGCAATTTTTCCCCAGAAAACTGGAGAGGAAAAAAAGGGAGAAGGAATAGACATGAAAGAGTAATGGCCAGGAGGAGTCATCATTGCAGACAGACAGTCATCATTTTGTAACTTTTTCTCTGTAAGTGGCCTCCTCTGTTGCACATGATTTGAACAAGTTTTTGAAAATAAGAGCAAACTTGCCAAGAACACTTAATGCTGGTAGTGCACATGTATGGCATCGTGCACACTCGCACTCTGTATTCAGTAACAGTGAAAGAAGACTGTGAAACAGGAAGGAGCATAAATAAATATGTGCTCTCTCTAGGTGAAAGTCTTTGTCTCTTGTTCTTCCTTCTAGAAGAGTGATCGATGTGGGTAGTTTTCAAAAGCTGTCATTCAATAAAATATTAGTAAACGTGCTCACGTTTATATTTAATGCATTTTTAGGTGAAGTTTTTTAGTTTTATTTTTATCCATGTCACAGCCTCAGCTGATAGTCTGACTCTGCCTGCTGGGCGTAGCCTGGAATAGGACTGTGGGTCCAAGGAGCGCTTGCTCACCAGGAGTTCAATGGATGAAACTGCTCTTTCCTGAAGTCTGATGCAATATGCACTTGAGGCATAAATAACTTGGAGGAGGAAGGACGCTTTGTAAGTGGAAGTCTTGGGTCAAAGACAGGGAAGCTGCCAAAAGCAACAGGCCCTCTTCCCTTACGCCTTGAAATTCCACCTTATGCCTCCAGTACATACAACCAAAGCTTAACAGAGCATTGTAACATGACAGAACTTCAAGTGTGGAGAAATAAATCAATGCATATTTGGCTCTGAGCCATGGTAATTCTTTCCTGTTCATCACAGGTAAAAACTTCTTTTCATTAAATTATACAATTCAAATCAGTTTCTAAACTTCACGTTTAACTTGCTATCTGAACAAGGTGCAGAGAAAAATCATTGCAGCATTAACTGATTTTTTTCCTGGGGCTAAAAGACCTTTTCCAGTTTTTGGGAGAGCTTGAGAAGTGCCAGAAGACCTACTTACTACTGTGGCTTGATGAGGAAGTAGGTAATACCATTTCTCTAAAGTCAGTAAAAGTAGACAATTTCTTGTAACAGACACAGAACCACTTCTTTTTCCAAAGTCATAACAAATAGCAAAACTGCTGACTATTGCTTTCATCTAAAAACTGGACATGAAAGACAACAATGTAAAAGATGGGTGTCTGGACCTTTGCTTGTGAATCTACAACTTGGTTTTTTATGGTTTGGTTTGGATTTTTTTTTTTTTGGAGTATCATCTGTAATTAACTGGAATACAAATCTGGATCTGGGCATGTAATATGAGAGGGAGTAGGGCTCTCAGGTTCCTTAGGTTTCTTTTTAGAACCACCATGCCAATGGTGGCCTCACTTTCTTCTTTTCAAAGTTTGTATTACTGAATTTTTCAGAGAAAGTAACTGAAACAAAGTATCTTGTGACTTTGGGAAGGAACTGAACAGCAGATTTAGGTGCTTTGGTTCAACCTCTCGGTTTTGGTCCTTTTGGTTCTAATGGACAACTTCGTTTCAAATTTCAGGAAATGTAACAGACATGGGAGAAGTATTTCTCAGGATTATTTACTTTTTGGTTATCTTGTTGCTCCAGTGGCTGCTGATATTGACCTGCTCTGACCTGGGGTTTGTAACAACCTCTGATGAATTTGTAGGTAGATCTTTAAGCCTTCTTCAGTGTTGGAAACCTTCAAACCTATAAAAATCTATAGAAGATATGTTCCCTTTAGTTCATTCCCTGGACAGTCTGTGTTTGATCCATTGCTCTAAACAAAGTTTCTCAGAAGATGTATTCAGCGTGGAGACATTGCATGTGGCATGCCACTGGCATCAATCGTGCCCTTGTCCCCTTCCCATTTTTGGCCAAAAAATCTATTTAGAAGTGAATCTTTAACTCCTCCTATGTGTGTAAGAAGAATGGAGACATGATACTACACAGTAATTTTGATGGATTATCTTCAGCAGATATTTTCAGGTGTTAGAAAGCATCGAGCTGTGTGTTAATTGGCATCTACAGTTTATCTTCAGAGCAAACATTTTTTCTCTGACAATCTTCATGACTGACTGCTGCAGGGTTTGGTTGGGTTTGCTTTTTTTTGCTCTAGTCTTGTCTTTGACCATCCCATCCAGCTCCATCACCAGGGCTTTTTGAAATTCCTTTTGTGGTTTCTCCTTGGATCTCTATATCTAATTTAAGTCTACCACTGACTTCTCTTTTCATGCCTCAGAGTGCTTTTTTCATGTAATTTGTGTCTGTGTGAGAGGTTAGTTTTTCATCATATTTCTTGGGGATAGCAAAGCCTTTCCCGTGCTATTCAACCCCATTTATCTCTCAATTAATTTCTCTGATCCAAATGTATATTAGAAGGTAATTAAGTTTCACTGTTTGCTTTTTAATCCATTTATGAGTTTCTCTGCATAGCAGTTGAAATGTGCACTTAAACTGAAAACAGCCTTCTTCCCTTCTTTTTTAGCGTTACACGTATTTTCAGTATTGAAATCCTATTAATACAATTTCTGTAGCAAAGGATTAGTGGCAGAGTGAGTTAAGGTAGTGTAAGGTGGATGACAAATACAGGATAGAATATAAATTCACAGTTGACCAGGCAGTGTCTTGCATAGATATCATTGCCAAAAATGTCTTCACTGTAGTATGTCATATTTCTTATTCAAGTCAAGTGAGTTGTATCAAAATAATTTTACCTTTTTCTTAAAGAGGAACAAGATTCGCTATTTTAGAGATACGTTTATATCCTATCTTTATATTGCTATTTCTGTGGTTTGTGTATGCTTTCATTTGAATGACAGCAAATGTAAACAAGAGTGATGAGTATAATGAAGATATTGCAGTTGGAATTCTAGTAACAGGATCCTTCCAGCCTGACTTTTCGCAGAAAAGAGTTACTGAGCACTCCTGCAGTAATGCTGTTGACTGAGCCACCCATTTCACTAGTGAGACTGTTGGGAAGGCTTATGTTTTAGCAACAGAGGGGCTGAGGGCTTAGTAGAAGAGACATAGGCAAAATTATGTTGCAAAGAAAATGAGAGCAACTCCAGATATTTGGGCAAAAAGATCCAATAAAAATAACAAAGTATTTTAAAATAGATTTGCTTAAAAGCATTGCTGCTCCTTGTCCAGGAGCCATACTCTATTAGTGATTTGGATTTACGAAGTGCTCTGTAGCTGAAAATTATAAATGTTTTCCCAAATTTAAGAATTTTGGTGGAATTGGAAAAAAATCAAAACCTGCATAGTCTTGTTCTTTTTAGACCTTGTTACTGTTGAGAAAGAGGTAGGAATAGTACAAGTTTTTCAGCTAGGAGGAATAAAGAAAAGCCAGACTAAAAGTGAGAATGAAGTATTTTGCTATTCATATCACTTCCTTGTATAACACAGCATGTAGCATCATGTTGTAAAGTAATAAAAGAAAAAACAACGTATCTTCTTAAACCTTGAAATGAAAATTTGCAATTTTGCTTGGATGGTCTTGACAGTTGTTTCAGGACTGGCAATTTTAGTGCAAGATATGAACAAAGAATACTGATGTAAAACCACCAGAGAGTCCCTGAGTTTTGAAGAGAAGATGATAAGGCAATCACTTTGGAAGTGAAAGCCATTTTAAATAGAAAGAGCTCGAAGGATTAATCTCTTCTGCTGAAATCATGCAATATAGTGATAATAATTCTAGTATGCACGGCCATTAAAATAAGATTTCACAAGTAGCCAGAGGAAATAAATACGTTATGCATCATTTTTCAAAAATCTCTCTAAGTCTGAAAGTCAGCCATGGGCTGCAGAACAGGAACAATATTGAAATACTAACAAAGCTTGAAAACTTCTGTGTTTTCTTCTTTTTGGCTTTGTTTTGTGAGAGGAAAGCTATGTACAAGGAGACAGCATTTTCTATTGGACTGGCTAATCTAGCCAAGGGAAGAACAGATAGGCTTCCACCAGACAAACCTTTGTGGGTTTTGAGTTTTGTTTGTTGTTTTTTTGGTTTTGTTTTTTTTAAAAAAGAAGCCAATAATTTATGTAATACTGAAAAAAAAGTTTTAAGTACTGCATGACAAAAACTTTAAATTTATAGTTCATGTCATACTGTATTCTTGTTCACACATTAATAATAGTACTAGAATTATTAATATTTTTAATATCAGGCTGATCCCATACCATCTTTATTGTCTATGATTTAAATTAATTTGTACGTGGTACCCTTCTGTTTGTACCAGTTCTCAGATAATGCTAGCCAACATTCTTACTAATGCTCTAAAAATTTAAAATCGCTGGTGCCATGCATTTGTAGGTGGCAAAAATTAAGAGTTGCAAATAATGTTAATGGCAATCACTACCAAAGAATGGAGCAGAGTCATAACATGATTTGATGGTTGGTAATTAATACTAGAAGAAGTTAAGGCGAAATACTATCTAAAGAGTGAAGGTAAGTAATTGCATCATTGGGTAGCGGATGTAGGAGCTTCTCCATAAATTTAGTTCTTTAAATCAAGACAAAATGTCTTGCTGAAAAATATGCTGCACTTCAGCTACAATTCATTGGGCTTGATTGAGGTTTTTACTGGTTAAAAATCTATGTTCTTTGTGCAGAAAATCAGAGGAGATGATCATAACAATCCCTTGGGCTGTACAACATATGAATGGCTCTCAAAGCTATTCCCTTCTGAATTTCTTATTATTATTCATATCTCTTTTGGCCTGTATTACTTAAACTCTCTACAATAGAGATACAGTTACATTACATTGTTTTAGACATAGCATATGTTTATTTGTATATATATGAATTCACATTAGATACAGATGCTTAGTCTTACATAGAAATCAAATTAAAATGTGGCTTTGTTGGAGTATCACCAAGAATAGTAATTATTTTTTTTTTTCCTTTGTGGCAAGAGGAAATTTAATGGAACAAATTTATTTAAATTGCTTGTTTAAACATGAGCTTTCCTCTGCTTGTGTGGGTGAAGAAAGAAGGCCATCTCTGCATAGTTTTTAGTCCAGCTAAGATCTAAGCTGCAGACTGGAAATGTGCTCTGTCTCTCTTCGCTGAGAAGACAGGAGGGTTGGCTCCTTCTGTAACATGTCTCATGAGAGGAGGTCTGAATTGGGGCCTTTTCCTTAGGAAAAAGTAGCTCAGGCAATTTTTTCATAGCTCTTAAATAATTAGCCAGTTGAAGTGTGAACATATGGGAGCAGTGAAGGAATAAATCACCACAGCAGCAGCTATATGAGTTCTTTATAGTATTCCAATTTTCTGTCTCTTACACACTGCACAATAGAAGAAAATGTCCACTTTATTTCAGTGCTAATAGTTGGCAGCATGCTTAAACCCGGTAAAGATAATGAGAAAATTATTATGTTAGAGAAATAGCAGTCAGTTTTCATCTATGCTTAGAAATGATGGATCTAGGATAAAACTGCCTTCAGTAGGCTTTGGGTTTGACCATGATGTTTTTCATAGCACCCTTAATGTTCAGTAACCTTTCAGTATCTAACTGAGCTTAGGAAATCTTCTGTTGTGTTTTGTAAGATGGGCTGAAGCTTGAAGCTTATGTGCTTTTGTTTTCACTCGTCTCAAAATGTGAAAGAAGCATTTATGTTAATAAATCCTTGTTCGCATTCAGGTTCTCCTTTCTTGAAGGCGAAGGACTATTCGTCAGCACTCTGCATCTCATTGCTCTTTTCAGTGTGCTCAAGCGTGTCTGGAGAGGGGCTGAGGTCCCCTTGGCTCCACTGGAACCATAATGTCATCATCTCAACAAGATGCTGTAGTGCCAGGAAAGGATCAATACTTTGATGAGCAGCTGCTGGCTCAAACCCACGGTGTTATTTGATAAAGGACTGCTTGGAACACTTTGCAAAGCATTTCCCACAGTATGAAGCTTTAGGGACTTGATTTGTCTCTCTGACTAGGAAACTGAGTTGATTCATCTGTAAATACATGTCTGCCAACCTCAGATAACAAGAAAAATTGCACCTTCTGCCCACGTTAGGACTCAGACTTTCAGCCATTTCAATAGTATACACTCTTTGTGAAAGAATTACTTCCCATACCAACAATTAATTCAGATGGGAAGGGAGGAAAAGATTTTTTCCCTTTTTCCTGCTGCTGACCGCAGACAAGTCTAGCATTTTGACCGTACGACCGCATAGCCCTGGGAGTGCCGCATTGCCGGGGGTGCAAGGGCTGGCAGCCCCACAGCAGCTTGGCTGCGAAAGGGTGTTGTGCTGCAGTCCTCCCACCCACCCCCCTGGCAGTGCCAGTCCTACCAACCCTGTCTGCCTCAGGATCGCCCACTGAGACAAACCAGGACAGCCCTACGCCTCTGGTACAATGTGTTGTGAAAGGCGGGATGGCTGGAGCTAAAAGGCTCTCTGTCGAAGCAAGCTCAGCTCTCCGATGAAAAACAAGTGTCGGAAGAGATTAGGGTTGTTCAGGATGCTAAAACAACATTGCTTTGGATAATATCACAACAGTACACAACGATCAAGGATTATGCAACTGATGAGTAAAATGGATTAAAAAAAAAAAGGGCTGGCCAAGCCATTTAGGCTCTTTCTATCAGCTTCATGCAGTCAGAGATAGTTGTAGCAGAAAGGCCCTATGGAAGTCCTGTAGCTCCGTATGAACAGCCTGTCATCCGAGGGGAAAACTCTACCTTACTAGATACTGCAGCTTCATTTAACCCTCCTGTTGGCTCAAGTCCTAAATAAACCAGTTTGGGGATTTAGATGCCCAAAACCAAAAGAATTATTTTTGTGAAGGTTTTTTCTTTTTTTCATTGAAAAGGAAAATAATTGATCCAATAATCTTAAGAAATAAGGAAGAGGAAAAAGGGAGGGCTCAGCATCTTTTCATGGTATATAGATGTGCATATCACTTTTGATATTAATTTTCTGTTTATAATCTGGCTGATAAAAACTCAGGATGTAGTCTAGTTTTGATAACAGAGAGAAGTTGCTCATTGGTGTTAACATAATAAACAGATATTTGCCGTAACAGCAGGCAAGGTTAACAATGTCAAATAATTTCTATCATACATGCTCAGATCTAATTTGTCAAAAATGCTCCCTGGTTTTTCATTATGTTCTGGGGTGCTGAAAATCTTGAAGAATTCACGTCCCTTCTAGTTTAATTTAGCTGTTATATACCACTACTGAAATGTTGATTATAACATTTGGATTTTAAGAGCTTCAGATTTATTGGCAAAAATATTGCTTTGTCTTATTTTCTTCAAACCTAAACCATGCAGAACCTGCTATTCATATGGAAATGGTGGGGGTCTGGGTGGCAAGAGCAACCTGAATATTTATTTCTCCTTAAAAGTATTGCTCAGTGTTTGTTTGCTATTTCATTTCTTTTAACGGTGAAGCCATATGATCTTTTCCTCTGGCGGAAGAAACAGGCAAGCAACTTTGTCAGTGCTGTTGTAAAAAGCCTTTCATGGCATCCGTCAGCTCCCGCGAACTTCAGTGAGATTGTTCATCTCTTTCATAAAAAGGATCAATATCTGAGAGATCTTTTGTAGGCCTTGGAGTCCTGGAGAAATCAGCCAGCAATAGGCATCTGTGGTTCTCTGAATGTTTATTCTTCCACGCAGCCTCTTTTGCTGTTGCCACCTGCCCATCTGAACTGCACTGCTATAGATTTTTCCCTGGCAGGTACGCCTCGATATACACATATACAATGCCTGGGACAAACTGAACCTGGGTGGTAAGGTTTCACACTGCTCCGAGAAATACACATTTTTATAAACAGTCCAGGTACAGATATTACGGTTTCTAAGGACTGTAACCTTGAACAAAGGCATTTTTTTTTCTTTGAAATATTCTGAGAACTTTTATAGCAGCCACAAGAAAGAATAGCCTTGTGTGCTTTTGAGAGGTGACTTGGTCCTTTTCTGCTACAATTAATCTACTTCATTTGTCCTCTATTATGCAATAAAATGAACTCATTGTAGCATCACTGTGTAAGTGGCTCTCGCTGTCATTTCCTACAGGATCAATGCTTTTTCTCATCTAAGCAGGCAAAAATAAAAATTCCTCTTACTTTCCCTAATATAAAAGTATCATCAAAGCCCACTGTCTTGGTTTCAGTTTTCTGTTGGCAAAGTGTTGGACTTTCAACATATGATTTTTCCTGTGAAAGGAAGTACAGGAGTGTCTTCCCACCTGCAGAGGAGGATCCAGGGAGTGCTTTCCTTGTCGCCAGAGTTTCCATCCTGTTCACTACAATAAATGGGGTTTTGCAGTTACTGTTAATTCCTCTTAGAGAAAAAGCAGGCAGTTTCCTCTGAGGTTGCCATTAATACCTCATTATGAGATTATGATAAGAGGTCTCCCTGAAGTCTGCCAGCAAAACAGCTGTTGGAGCAGATGAGTTGGTATTACTCGGTGCTGTAATGTTCTGGTAATCTCATTCTTGAAGATCAAGTCAATTATCATTTGCAGCATGTCCAGGTGTCAGTCAACTGAAGACCAAACAGTTCTGACATGACGTGTGAACCTGACATTTTTTCATGTCAACATGACCACTGGGCTGCTAATGTGAATCTGCATGTTTGGAACCTACCTGCTTTGATAGTAGGCAAAGTCTGTGTATTACAGTAACTGCAACATTGATGAATTAAAATTATCATTGAAAAATTATAATCTGGAAAAGGAGAAAAGTAGTCCTTCATGAAGTTTGAAGAGCGCGTCCTGCTCCAACCCACACTCAGAAGTATTGCCCTTATGAATAGGAGGATGATTGGAGGGGGTGATTTCTGCTTGAGATGAGTAAAAAATTCTACTTGTTTGTTTGTCAATTTTTCAAGTGATTTTTTGTCAACTCATATCTTCCCTGTACACGCTTTCTGGAGATTTAGCAAAAGAATACTGCTTTAAAAAGCGATTCTTCCTAATCCAGTGCTATGATAGCTGCGCCCATACAAACACATATGAAAGCTTCTTGAGCAGCAGTAGTAAAAACTGTGCCAAATATATTCAGCTGTTTGCTTTCGAGCTAAGCAGTGCTGCAGGGATCTTGGCATATGGCCCCTACTATTTGAAATCTGAGGAAATTCCCACTGGGCCTGAGACCAAACACTTTCTTGCAGCCATTTGGTGGGCTTTTACTACTGTGGTGTTTTAAAAGGCTGATGGTTAGCAGCCTCTCGCTGCTCAGGAATCCAGCTGAGCTGCTTCACAGACTGCTGTTCAGCTTGCCTGGGTTGCAAACACAATTCAGCCTCTCCCAGCTGTGTTTTGCCCACTTACAGCAATGATTAATTTCTTCCCAAGACTTCAATATAAAAGTCATCTGCACTGAGTGATGTGCAGCACTTCTGTTGCTCTTTGCTACATTTTTTAATATCAAGGTGGCGAATGATTGTTTTTTCACAATAGAACTTTCAGAAACACCATTTCTAACCTTCTCATTTTTATTTTAGTGGCCCTACAGAAGCAGGCTGAAAACAAATCTGTAACTGAAAATTGTATTTTTATGTAAGATGCATCTTTTCATCTCTTTAAACATTACATACTATATAGAGATTAATACATAATTAATATATATTAATAAAAAAGTGTTCATAAAGTCTAATTTTCCTTCCTGATTATTCATTTTTCACCAGTTTTGTATTTTTAATAAGTGTTTATTCTAGGCAGGGCTCAGCCTTGACAGGGGTTAACTCATCATAAAAGCAGGAAAGGGTAGAAAAGTTGATTGTGGACTGCAAAGTTGGCAGGCCCAGCACTTTCTACATTTGTTCAAAATAATTGTGAGTGCCAAAAGTAGCATCCACATAACTTCTCATGGCAACTGCACTGCTGCAGTTCAAACTAGTGCCCCATCATATAGAGAGGTCAAATGCACTGCAGCCCAAGAAATGAAGAAGTATAATGATTAAAAAACATTCAGGTTGAACGTACTGGAATATTGCAATAAAGCAAGTTTCTGTAATTGAAACATGTTCCAACAAGCCATGAAACTACTCTTAAAGTTGCATCATTTTGCATCCAAGAGAAAAATAATTAGTTGAACATCCATTGATTTGATGAAAGCTTTTGGCCTCTCAGTAATGAGCTGAATTTTGAAGCATGATGGAAGGATCTGGCTGTCTGAGAGAGCTTCCCTCGGGCACCGTAAAGGTCAATGGAATTCCAAGCCAACCATTTCCCTGAAACAAATAGCGGCAAATGAGATTGCATCTTAGGGGCTGCATTGTTCGTGCTATTTTGTGCATTTGTGCTAGACGGTGCCCTAAAACAATCAAGAGCGTTTACTTCTGAACTATTCCAGGCTACAGAAGCTCCTGTAAGGTTTGATCATTCAGTAGTAGCCTGCTCTAAACAAGATATTTAGTTTGCAGGCTGATTTTCTGCTTCTATTATCAGCTTTCAAATATTGATGACTCCAAGGAAAACAGAAGATTATGTACTAAAGATGAAAATGCATTATGCCGTCCAAATTCATTGGTAGAAATAAACTTGAAATTTGATGTGCTTATGCAGTTTAGCTATTCCATCAGCATGAAAGGAGCTGAATTCACCAAACTGAAGTGACATAGCACTTCTGTGCTTACCATGCACAGAATGAGTCAGAGATTTTGCATCGAAGGTGCATCCACCCATGGAAAACTTCCATGAGAAAATTCTATGTACCCGCACTTAATAAAATAATATGATACGTTTTTGGTTTTGGTTGGATTGATTGAATGCTTATTGAGACATTAATAACAATTCCCAGCAGCACTGGGTAGTAGGTGTGGTTTAGATCATACCTCAGTGACCAAGCAATTCCCTTACAGTGAGCTGGAACATGTGAAAAGGAGGATGGATGGTAAGATAATACTTTAAAGATATCTTAGAAGCACAAGTGACCAAACACACCCTGCCAGCTAATGCTTCAGGATTCCTAAACCAAAAAGAGGAGTCTTCCACGCAGGGTTAAAAGTAACTACAGGTGTTAGTGTGTTAACACCTACCTCCTATGGCAACAGCATCTTTGACTCTGACACTGTGATAATGATGAACAAGATTCTGATTTCACAGAGCTGCCACTTCACTATCTGTCCAGTACATCCTTCAATAAAAAACAGATGTGAAAAGAATCAGAGATTCTATACTATTTACATAAGGTGGTGTAGAAGATCATTTGTAAAAATGGACAAATAATCAGTATAAGTTGTAGTATTGGAGAACAAATCATGAGAAGTTACACAGCCAACTACTGATGCTGTAGAGAGCGTCTCTGTAGATTCAATCGCAGATAGGCTAATAAAAGATTTACTTAAGTGTGATAATAGCTTTGCTATTACAAAATTGTTTAAAACCAGGATATTTTAATTTGGTTGTTAACCGAATTTTTCTACATTAGCTGCTGTCTCTTGAAGGTCTTGAGTTATCAACTTAACTGTGTTATAATTCAGCCATCATTTTGCTTGAAACCTGTTTGGGTTTTTTCGAATACTTTTACTGTAGCAGGAACCTGAAACACAGTCATGAAACTATGAAATGTCAGGTAGTGGCCATCAACTCTGAGTTGCTCTAACCCATTTGATACAAAGAAGAAAGATACCTTCTGCCAGTTGCCCATGGAGATTTGGAACCTGGAAATTTCTTGGATGATGTAAAAAGGCAAGTAAAGGCAGGAGAGGCTTTTTTAAAAGATAATGCTTTCTAAACCATGGAAGCTATTTTACCAAGCAGTGGAGCTCATAAATCTATAAAAATGATCTGGCCTAGTAGCCCTGTGCCAAAGTTTTGAATGTACAGGGTAATTGGGTCTACATTAGCAACGGGGTTGAGATCAGTAACGGAGTTTTGAAAGAGAACTTGTCTCTATTTACTGTGTATTAGTTCAGTTCTGAGGACAGTTGTGGTACCCTTGAAATAGATTCTGTTTAGAAGGCAACTAAATGAGAAAGGTTGCTCCGGAAGAGCTACAGTGCTCTTCAGGAACAATAGGTTCCTAATTTATTTGTGGACTACACCACCAAAAAGGTCTTCCAGTTTGTGCATATCACCTTTCCCTGAGCACTGAATCACCTGTGTAGTGGAGATGTTTGTCCCAGAAAACCGGCTGACGTCTAAACGTGAACCTCCTGAGCCTCATATAATGGCGATGTAAGGAGCTTTAGCACCACCCACTTTGATTGCACTTCCAGTAGGGGAGAAAATGTGTCTAAATGATTAGAAGTTCCCTTGGCTGAGACATTAATCCCGGGATTTGGGTGACAAAACTCCAAGGATTCCCTGCTAAAGAGTATTGTCAAACATGAGGAGTCCCATTCAATTGCCTAAACGTGGGCATTTAGTGCTATTTTAGATGTAGAGCAACTGTAGGGTATCCACCTTAGCTACCAGCTGCTGCTTCAGAGGACGTGGGTCTTTCTGAGGCCCCGTGTCACATCTGCCTGTCCCAGACAGACATCTTGGCTATCCAAAAGCCTCTCGATTGTCTTTTGGCACTTTGTTTTCAGGAACTGGATGGCAATGAGCTTCAGCACCCAGGTGTATGCTAAACAAAAAGATCTGAAAAAAATCTAGAGCTTTGAACAACACATTCCACAAATCAGGCCAGGTTAGAAATCCAATGGCTTCTGTGGTTTGGGTCCAGACATGGCATTTTGGTGTCTGTCTAGAAAGTGGGGCAGGGATAGGGAGTGATGGTTAGGACTTTAATTTTAAAGTCTATTTTACCCACAGGTGTTCATGCTTTTCCAAAGAGCAAGCTACTTATTCATACGTCTGAAACTAATTTTAGGAGGCAATACCCTGACACTCTCATTAGGCTGTATCTCACTTTCAGTGAAGCAAGCATTATTTATTCTCATACATCATTCGAAGAGAAGAACACAGGAAGGAGAAACTTTTAAGATTTTTTAGAACTAGCAAATTAAGTTTTAAAGGGAAAGAAGTCTAGCTACGTTATACATAAATTACTCTGAGGTGTGGAGAAGTGGGTGAGTTGTTAACATCATTATTACCCAGTGAATTTGGAGATTCAGGTAAATGCTTTCACCTGGCTGTACATGCATACCTGCACACATCCCTGTACGCTTCGCAGTCATAGTGTCTTCAGTGAGTGAAAGGAATTAATGCCTGTCTTCAATTTTATTGTGCCGTTACCCCTGTTGCTTTTCATGTGATAGTTTTCAGAGAGCCACGCTGGCATCGATTCAGTTACATGGGAACAGTTTGTGTGTTTTAACCCAACTTCAAGCTATGTTGCTGTGGACCCTGCTGTGCGTGTTTCTCTAGTCAACCGCACACGACATTGCTTATCTTCTGAAGCAGTGCACTGTGAGTATGGGGGTTTGTGCTGGTAAAAAAGGGAAGACGTGGTTTTTTATCTTCTCCTGCTCTTGTCCTGTTTGTAGCTGGGGGCTGTTGGCTTCTGTACGGCTGTAGTTGCGTTTCTGTTTTTCACTGAGACGGTCCATAGCCCACTTCTCTATTTCTCTCTCCCCACTTCATGTTCTATCCCACAGTGTTTCAAAATGCTTCCTTCCAAAACCAGAACGATTTGTGATGTTGAGATTACCAACCATATGGCACAGTGAGTAAGTCACACATGTTTTCTCAGTAGCCAGTGGTTGCTGGCTGTGAAAGGCACACATAGCATCACATTAGCTTCTGTCCTAAGAATTCTAGACACAGTCTCAAAATTTGCTTAAAAATATAAGAGGAGTGAAATGTTGCACAAGCCCATTTTAGCCTAAATATTTATTTCAACTCAATACTACTTCTTCGGTTTCTATTATAGTTGCTGTTCCAGCCCTTCATCGTTTTATTGTACGCTCATCCTACTGTGACAGAGGAGGAAGTTTCTTACAGCTAAATCTAGTATGAAAGTGTTATAAGTTCAAGTCTCGTTATTGCATTTCCTTTTCTAATCAAGGCAAAGAATCTGCTGTTAACAATGTAATCTCTTTTCCTGTTGAATTGCTCTTATAGATACAGCCATAAAATCAATTGATTTGAATAGTTCCTTTGCACTCAGGTTCTTTTTCAAAACATTGATTACTCCTAATTATCATTTCTTAGCCACAGTGATTTAGAATTGTGTCTTTCAGAGTCATGATTTTCACAAAACTATTCATATTAAACTGTCTGGAGAGAGTTTGGAGGTGATTGATCTTTCAAAGCATTGCAGTGAAGTTTGATTCATAGTTCTGATTAAATGAGCTGGTACACTAAAACCCTGTGCAATCTTTTGAAAATATATCACTTTCATCAAAATCTACAATTTCTACAAATTGTATTTAGAATGACATGTAGACTAGTCAGCTCTAAATACGCATCTGATAAAATGGTGTGCTCCAAATTAGTCAGCCATTGCCACTTGACAAGACAGACTACGAATTTTTATCAGGTTTCTCTCAGCCTCTGAATTTTCTTTTCAGTATGTTCAGAACTATCCCCAGGATGGCTGGCATCCCTTTGAACAACTATGAAGTCAGGTACAGCAAAGTTCTTTCAATATATTTATTTACTATAATTAAATATTTAACTTCAGTTGTGAAAAGATCCTCTTCGTTCACCATTGCCCTCTTTTTTGGGTAGCTGTGTCTCATTTTGTATTTTGTTCTTAGCTTTCCATTTAATTTTGATACTAGAAAATCAAAAAGAGAGGATGCCAATTCAAGTCAACATGCATGCCGAGATGTCAAAAAGCATAGTGCAGAAATAGCCCTGCTTTGTGGATTTTGTCCAAAGTATTGGCATGTATTTGCCCCTGCTTTGTGGATTTTGTGCAAAGTATTGGCATGTATTTGCATTCTAGTATCACTGATTCAGACAAGTTCATACCAGCTGTCATCATCTGTACTTCAGCAGTCAGCTGAAAAACAATCAAAGTTAAAATTACTCTATTCAGACAAAAGGCTTCAACACATCTTTGATCTGATCATTTAGAATCTCAGTCTTTGAAAGAGAATTTCACCTGCATTTCTCATCATTTACTTTAGGTTTATATTGTACTTTTAATATTGTACTAACCACAGAAAGAAACATTGTTAATTAAATGACATGAATTAATTAAACCAGTTTCAAGGAGACAATTCACTGATGTTTAAAGACCAAAAAAACCTTTCTTCTACCTTCTACCACAAATGCAACTTTAAAAGAATCTACAACCGGGATCTTTGCCTTTACAAAGGTAAATATTATTAAAATATGAATTTATGCACCTGTGAACTTTCCAATTACACAATGAATCAATAACAAGACTGTCGAGACTGTGTCCAAAGACCGATAAGATTAAGAAAACCTGTATTTTTTTTTCACTTCAAATACTCTTATCTTTCCTGAATTAATTTTGTTCTGGTAAAAGTACTGTGTAGGTTTGATCTTTTCCGCTGAAACTGAAATGGTGGGATAGTTTGAATGAAAATATGACAAGTATAAATCTTGAATTTTTCAACATGGATTTTCAGGATAGTCAAGTCTGTGATCTCGTGCTACTTGGCTGCAAAATGACAGCATTCACAAGAAAGAGAGAGTTTAATGCATCAATGTTTTTTTTAGTTTAGCCAAAAGTCTTTACCCTTCTAAATGTCCCTATTCCTCATATTGTGACTCTGCTATCTTGTAAATAGGGGCTATGCCTTAGGACATCTCTTGCTCTTGTAAGGTGATAGACCTCGAGATCCATCTTTAGCTGCTATTATTTGTAGTCTTCTTGAGGTACTGAAAAAAACGTGAGTTTGTGAATATCAGGTCAAAAGTAGATGTCTTCCAAGAAGACTGGTGTGAATGCTTGTGTTTCAGGGTACATTTGATAGGTGATAAGTACCCAAGGGCAAAAATTGATTAAAGTGTTGAAGAACCTTCCAAATGTCAAGAAAAGAGCAGGAGTAACCGGTGGTTACTTTTCGCTGACTGGTGATTAGACATTTCTGATTGAGCTCAGCCTACCTGTGATCACAGGAATGATCACCTTTTCAGTCAGAAAAAACCGTATCGGTGCCATTTATTCAGTGATAAGGAAAAAAAAAAGAAAATTATTTAAAAATTAATA
>VXBO01001808.1:9103-27379 GCA_013400135.1 Rhinoptilus africanus | reverse complement strand
GTAAAATCCCCCCCCCCCCCCCCTTTTTTTTTTAATTGGAGTATTTAAAGACAGTCTTCAAGTGAAACAGTTGTAACAGGAAAATATCATTCTGAAAGCAGATTCTTGCAGATTTCCTGCAAAGAAAAAGCACCAGTCACTCTCCAAACCAAAAAGCCACTCTGGGACTGTCAACAGGGAGACTTTACTAAATAGTTCTTCAGTGTGCGTGAGAGAGAGAAAGACTTGCAAAGGCCATGGGCAGTGGCAGAAAAGCCATGGAAGCTCCAAGCACTGACTAAGAGAGAACCACGAATGGCTCTGAGAAAAAAATCATGTGTTGAGTGTTGTCTAGAAGAGCTGTGAGCAAACCATTCTTGTTGTTTGAAGCTTTCTGTGTTAATTCAACTAGTCCTCATGCACTTCTTTTCTAAATGAGCAGGTTTAATCAAGACATCTGCCCCTATTATCAACTTCTTCCTAATGGCTAAGAAGTGCCATGAAAGCTTATCAATTACAGGTACCAAAGTGCAGCAGTCTGTTGCAGAGTTTGATCTAACCTTGGCCACTGAATAAGCATTTGCCAAGGGCTCAGGCTGTGTGATACCCCAGCTCTGAACAGAGGTCCAGCAGCATTCTGTCCTCATATCTGAGACACACCCAGAGGCACATACCTGAGATTAAAACTTTTTGCCTATGCTTTGCCTTGAAAGGCATTCAGTACTGACTCTTCAGTCATATTCTCCACCTGTCTCCACCCAAAGTTTAAATATAGTCTTTCTAAAATACCACGGAAGGTGTGAGTCTTTTGGTTTACAATTAAATTCTTTTGAAGCTGGCTGCCTGAGAAGCAGAACTGAACACATTACTGCTATTTGCATGAAATACAAGCAGATACAATGCAAATGAATATGGAAATAAAATATATTTGAGTCTGCTTTGTGTTCTAGCCTTTTTGCCACTAAGAACTCACTAGATCTTCCTGTTTTCACGTAGGGAGGATGTGCATGGTTTGCCCCTTCTGCTTTTGATTAGGTCTGCTATTAAAGCATATTGTCCATCTTCTCAATGCCTTTGTCTCCCTATTCCCCTTCCTTCACATCTACCCTTATTGCTGGTGATCCTTTGTCATCTATGAAAGATGGTCTTACTCTGGGCACTTTACTCTCCATCTCCGCTCTCATTTCAGAGAAAAGGAAGAAATTTCATCTCCCAGGCTGAGCAAACCCATTGCCAAAGGCAATTCACTTAGATGAGTGAGCAAGGACAAATGACTACGGCTGTCCCAGCCTTCCAACCTTTGATGGATACCCAAATGAAAAGGTATTTCATGATGCAGCAGTGTGCCAGGTGCCAAACTTAAAGCATCAACTAGAATTTGTAAGTTTTAAAAGTGAATGTTTATAAAACTATCACAGAAGTAAATATGAAAGCAGTCAGGAGTTTTCATAACAGCAAACTGGAGCCCCAGTTTCTACTGTCCTTCACATAATTTATGTAACTATATGGACACAGTGACATAAATGGTACAGTCAAAGACAACCTTTACCTCAGTCCTTTAGCAGGCATTGCACAGGTATGAAATAAGTGAAAATTGGATAATTAGACTCCAGAAATTGAAGAGAATGCTGTTACTCATTTTGATTAAAACTCTTTCACCACATCTTCCAAACACTGTAAACTAGAGCACAGCTGATAAAGCGAGAGTGTTTAATAATACTATTTCAGATGAAGGGTCATATTAACATCAGTTGAGCAATTTGCAGTAATTTTAAGTAGAAGCTTAAAAAGGGTGACAAGCAAACTGAAAACTTACTCATGCTACCTCAGCTTATAACACTTAAAAATTTAGTCACGTCATACTTTATAATCTAAGAAGTCAATTAATATAGCTGGCATGAACAAAAAAAATTAAAGTTTTGATTATACTTAACTTTCAGCTTAATGATAAATTGTATTAATATTTTCCTCTTGATAAATCTAATAGAGAGAGCAAAAAAAAAGTCCTCCTTATTTTTCTCTTATCAGCTAAAGCAGTCATACTTCAGGTTTCCGCTTTTCAGTTTCCTAACAGTAGGAGGGAATTTCCTCCAAGGCCTTATCAGCTTGAACCACAACCCCTGCACTGATTTCTGGATCACTGACAAATTACACTCCCTTAATCCCCATCTGGGAAAGTTTTAATGAAGGAACATTTAGAAATTAAACCACACGTGACAATTTCTACATGTACCCAAAGTGTGAACCCCCAACCTTATTAAATGGAAGGCTAAGCTTTCCACTGCAAGTGAAGACACTTCCTTGTCCAGCATCTGAACTACCTTTTCTTTCGCTCAGGCTAACATGGCTTGCTTCCTCTGCTTATCTCTTTATTTACTTAGACAAGAAAAAAATTAAACTGCTTTAAAAATTATTCATTATTCTCAGAGCATTATGAGAAAGGGTAGAAGAATTATTCATGCTAAAGAGCAAAACAGAGTAAGTTAAACATCACTCACTGAACACTGCAACAGTGTGAATGACAGTAGTCCTTTTACTAGCAAATCCAAAATTCTTGGCAGGAAAGACAGGTGTCGTGACTGCTCGGTAGGTGGCTATGACTACAGCTGCCTGTATGGGGGCAGGTAGCTGCCTAGTTCCTCTGCCCACGTACTGCCCTGCCTGTGAGCAACAGACCTTCTGCACAGGGTCTGGCTCACGGAGGGAGTGGATGTGCTGGGGCCAGGTCGAATCTTATCAGGTGTGTGAAAACAGCTGCTCTCCATGAAAGGTGGTTCCTGGTCAGGCTGTTCAGTTTCTCGTCTGTGTTTCTTGACACTAGTCACTTGTAGCTACTTACTCTTGTTTTTCCTTTGTATGATATTTTGCCATGATAAGTGTGTATGGTATATAAGTAAGACAAGATTCAAATATCTGTCAGTTATATTTTAATTGATTGTCACCATATAACATATGCTATTCATGTGTGTGTTTGTTTTCTTCAAAGGCAAAAAATAAGAAATTAAAGAGGGCCATGGTGAAACTAGTAGTGAGGAGGAGGCAGAGGAGTCATAGAACTGAGGCAGTGCTCCGGAGAAACAAGTTGACTCAGTCACTCTCAGAAAGCACAGTATTGGTCAGTAGGTTTGGTACAGTAACTGCTGTAAGGAGATGCTAGGTACCATTATCCCCCTTGCCCTTGTAGTAACAGCAACTTCTGCCATACTGACTCCACTTCTACCTGAGGGAGAAACTGTAAGTAAGTGGCCGCCTATATAATGTTATTTTTCCAGGGCTCAGAAACAAGTAGGTAGGAGATCTGTAGTAATTTTGTAAGTTCTTACCATTCCCTATCTTTTAGGACAGCTGCCTACTTTCCCTATGCCCAGATACAAGTTTATGTGTGACTGTTTTTATGTAGACATGTCCTTGGACTCAAAATAAAGGCCTTTTTTTAGGATAGGCATCAGAAGTCTGCTCATCAGTAGACATCACTACCTGCTCATTCCACCCCTCACCTACAGTCCGTGGCCACAACACATCGGCAGCTGTGCAGTGCCAGTCTTTTCCAGTCATAGCCACACACTCTGCTTTTGTGATAAGACTACTGGAGAGGTCTTGCAGGTTTATGAAGCTCGTGTGCTACACAATGCTGGCATTTGCAAAAGCAGCAGAGACCACACCAAAAGGCATGTCCACCAGCAGGAGAGACCTTGCATCCCATACACTTCTTCATCACATGACTGGTATGCACCTGGCGCACAACCCCGCAATGCACCAAAGGCCACACAATGGATTCTAATGAAATCGAGGTCTGTGGAAAGATCTGTCCTGTCCATTTTGAGGAAGAGATTTGCTCTATCCTGACATTCTCCTTATTCTTCTCCTGGAAAGAAAAATTGCTGCAGTGATGATGTTTGTGGAGTTCTGAGCACAAATTGATCCACAAGTCTCCTTCTTGCCACCCAGACAATGTTCATGTGGCTGCCTATCTAAGCTTTGGCCCTCTCAGCTAGCCTGGAGTAAAAAATAATTATTCTACTATTTGATCCTCAAAACTATTTTGTAACATGAATCCTTTTCTATTTTATAACGGTTCCTTGTGGTAGCTGATTGCAATGATTGCAAGTTTAATAATGTCCACTTCCAGAACTTAAATCCCTACCAAGTATATATCAAGAGACTTTAAGTACTTCACTATTATGTGACATGTTTTGTCAAGATTTGAAAAAGAAAACCAAAATATTTCACATATGTATCTATTCACATCATATTTTCATTATTTGGCCAGCTGTTTTTAAAATCATAAAAAAAGAAAGCTGGTGGGCTTCTGATTTCACAGTGATTTAGATACCAGTTCCAACTGCACCTTTACCTCCTTCCACCAGGCATTTTTCCATAGTTTTAAGTATTCTAAGCATCTCTTTTTCATAATTTACAGAGCAATTAAATCTAAGTGCCATGATCATCTCATTGATGTAAAGGAAAGATAGATAAGATCATACTTAAAACCACAGGAAGAATGGCATCTTCTCTCTTTCTAGTAAGCATATGGAATTAATATTTTGTGATCTTTACTGCACTTTTTGCAAATATTTTGTATTGTTCTTGACCAGGTTTTACTGAAACTTGAAGATTTTTCTAAAGAGTAAGCCAACACATTCTCCCACAAATGTAAATAAGTGTCTGGGTCACGTTGGGGTGAATACACAGTGGGTATGTAGGTACCTTCTGCAACTTGAATTCTGCTCAAATCCTTACCGAAACACTGAAAAAAAGCTCAAATACATTTGCTAGTTTCATTGCATGTCATACTTCATCCATGTTTACCTCACTGCAGGAAAAGTCTTAAAATGGCAGGGGACTTGTTACTGATTTAAAGAAACATAACAAGAATAAACAGACTTAGAAGCAGTAAAACACATGAAAAAATTGGTGATGTCACAATTTCCAGTTATTGGATACGCAGCAACTACAATAAATACTTGCTTCCACACACAGCATAGCATCTAAATTGCCTACCAAAATGTTAAAATTTTTCCCAATAGTAAAAATAAATATAAAAATGCTACTTTAGAAAATTGCCTATCTCCTCAAATATTCAAGGGAAAAATCTCACATCAGCTTTTGCTGTAGCGTTTTAGTCACTTGTTACCATCTTGCCAGGCAGTGATAATATGAAGTGCTGCATTATCAGGGTAATAGAATTTCATGCTGCCAGGTGAAAGCTGTTCAGAAGTCTGTGACCTTTAACTCCAGAAATCGAGATCTCCTATTTATCAGCTTAAGGTGATGTAGTCAGTTTTCCTTTGTGAAATAAGCTTGATCTTTGAAGAAAAACATAAGAAATATCTTAATAAAAAGAAGTCATAAATGACTTAATAGAGACAGGAAAACTTCGTTATGAACCATAGCAGGGGTAACAAAATTCTCTTCCTGAACAAGAACATTGTGTAATGACAATGTACCTGTGAATACTTAAGTCCTAACAGAAATGTACACTACATTTTTAATGGTAGTTCTTCCCTTGTACATAGCACAGTAAGGCTGGACCACTCTTTTTTTATTGAATATGACAGAAAACATATTCATACTCCTCCTTTGAACATTTATCTTAACTAAGAATAAGAACAACAGCTCAGCTGAAACTCACCTCAGTCTTTTATTTCAGTTTAATCATGAAAGAAGCTTTATGCATCTCAGGCAGTGAAATGCAGAGAGGAATTAAACTACAATTTAAACTTACGATTATGGCTCAGACCTGAGCTTGGCAGAATACAAACCCCTGAAGCTGATCTCTTGAAAGGTCTAGTGTTTTGGATTGAAATGTGTATCTTCAAGTAAACCAGAAAAGGAAGTGGGTCTAATCAAGAGTTTCAAGTTTTAGCTAGCTTGAGCACCTAAGAAAAGCATGTGTAGGCACCTACAAACTTTCATTTATGGAAATCTGACTGAATTAATGGAATGCGTTAGAAAAAGAGGGAAGGTAATCATATACTGTATACTCTAGTGGAAGAAAATAAAGTAAATGAAATGAATCATATACCATTTTAAAAGACTATAAATAAAAAAGGAAAAATAGTGTTCTGAATTTAAGAAAATAAAAGTGTAGCTGTAACAGGAAACTCAAAATGTTTGTAACAGTAAAAGCAAGAAAGTCCTATGAATAGTCACCAGAGGCCATATTTCACCCACCTTTATTTATGCTGGATATCATCTAAATTTACTGTGAATAAGAATAGCAGAACAAATCTGGGTGGAGAATGAATTGAGAACAGCCCTGCTGAGAAGTACTTGGGGGTGTTGGTGAATAAGAACCTCAACATGCGCTGGCAATGTGCACTCACAGCTCAGAAAGCCAACTGCATCCTGGGCTGTATCAAAAGCAGCTTGGCCAGCAGGTCGAGGGGGGTGATTCTACCCCTCTACTCTGCTCTCATGAGGTCCCACCTGGAGTACTGCATCCAGTTCTGGGGTCCCCAGCACAGGAAAGACATGGACCTGTTGGAGCAAGTCCAGAGAAGGGCCATGAAGATGATCAGAGGGCTGGAGCATCTATCCTATGAGGACAGGCTGAGAGAGTTGTGGTTGCTCAACCTGGAGAAGAGAAGGCTTTGGGGAGGCCTTCCAGTACCTCAAAAGGGCCTGAAGGAAAGATGGGGAGGGATTTTATATCAGGGAGAGTAGTGATAGGATGAGAAGTAACAATTTTAAACCGAAAGAGGGGAGATTTAGATTAAGTATCAGGAAGAAATTCTTTACTGTGAGGGTGGTGAGGCACTGGAACAGGTTGCCCAGGGAAGCTGTGGATGCCCCATCCCTGGAAGTGTTCAAGGCCAGGCTGGATGGGGCTTTGATCAACCTGGTCTGGTGGTAAGTGTCCCTGCCCATGGCAGAGGGTTGGAACTAGATGATCTTTAAGATCCCTTCCAACTCCCACCATTCTATGATTCTATCAGGTTAAGAATCTGACCAAGCCATTATTATAATTACAAAAATCAGAGTCTGTTAAAAAAATTAAAACTGCTTATTATTTTTTTTATAGTACATGCTAACTTTTCAAATCTGATTTTCCAACTTTTAGGAGAGTGATAACACCATTTTTTTCAGGATTTTTCATATTCGGTATTTCACATTCACTGAAAAATAGTAACTTGAACTTAAAATTTAAAAGTCATTGGACAGGTCTTTTTGAAATATCACAAATATAGAAATTCACAGGAAGAATGGACAATCCTCTTGGACAATGCAGAGTATGGTGGGACACAGAACTAGTGTTTAAAGTGATCTACCTCTTTTCCTTATTTCTGAAATTCCCAAGGTAGAAAGACTTAAACAAACAAAAAACCAAACAAACAACAAGAACACACAGATTTTATTAAGATATAAACTGGAAAAAAATATCTTTCTTCAGAATAGAAAATTAAAAGTCCCTAGTTAAAAAGGAATAGAAATAAAAAAGGACCAGAAACCAATCTTCTCTCATGCCCTTTTGAAGCATATCCTTTATATCCTTTTATCCAGTCATCTCGATGGCTTACTAGTTTTCAGGAAACTGTTAACTCCCCTTTGGTTCACAAGATTTGTTCTCCACCCTTTTGGAAACACGATGCTGCAGACTCTTTGCTGTCTGAGGCTCTAGTGTCTCCTCACTTGTCTGTCCCACCTTCCAAGTTAGGAGCAATCCTTCCTTCCAACACACTCAGCAGCTTCTAAGAACAGGAGCCATCCCACCTCTCTCCCCCAAGAATCCACGTCCCCTCCTCTTAATGAGACATAATATTGAAATGTCAGACCAACAAAACGAACTGTCCATCATATAGAATATCAGATTGTATGATTCGCATGGCCTTTTCTCAGTCTGTGTGTCATATGTTGCACAATGTGTCTCCAGGGATAGCAAGCTGCACATCCTTGCAGAGTACTAATGGTGTGGGATGGTGCTTCTCACTACTGAGTCAGTGACACATTCCTCCTTCAGCATGCTTGCTGAGATACACGCAGCTAGAGCAGATTCAGAGGGTACATCTGCTTTTCTCTCACAGTGTTTTGCATCCCCAAATTCTCCGGGGTTGGTCCAGTTTTCCAGAAAATATATATTTTGAATTTGCTGAGTAAATTCTCTGTGAAACCAATGATAGTCTATTTGGTAGGTATATCGGATCAGCTTGCAATTAAACTGTTATTAATTGATATGATAGACTTGTATAATGATTTTCAAATGAAAAGTGTATGCCTCCCACGAAAAAATATATTGTTGTGTCTGCCTCATGGACAGGGAAGCTGATTACGCTGCAGGGCTCCAGCGAACCACACAAAAATTTCAGGAAAAGGTAATGCTGCAACCTTTACTGAATCCAGAAGGAGTTTTCCCATTACCTTCAGAACAGTCAAGCTATTACTCCAAGTCTCTTCATCCCCAGACTTACTTTCCAGAAACTAAACCTTGCGGCTTTTCACCAACAGCTGATCATTTGTATTACGTATGCCTCAATTATCCATGCTGTAGAGTATAACTGGTGTTTTATTTAAGAAATGTCTTTCAGGGAATTTTAATTTCCAATACTGTTGCCAAGTAATTCTCTAAAAAATGTCTGTAATTTTATTGCTAAGAAAAGAATTATATTTATTAAAGGATCATATTTGAAAAAGCTCGCTCGCACTGGGTTTCAGGTCCAGCAATTTAATGACGTAGTCTCACATAACTTTAAATCAGGCTTATTTATTTGTTAATCTCGAATGACTTCTGAAGAAGGATTAGCTACACAGAAGTTTGAAATTATAATAGCTAGCTGCTTTTGATATGTGACAGAAAAGCTAGACAGCCTTTTCATCAAAGCTGGACATATAAATTTTCAGATCTAGAATATATAGCTCAAAACTATCTCAACTCATATTCATGGAGAAAAAACATAGGCATATTTAATTCATAGAGTGATCAAATATAAACATAAAATAGGATTGGCTTTTAATGATTTTAGCATCTATTCTTTATATGAAGTAGATGCAAATACATCTTTAATTTCAGAAGTGCTTTGTAAATACCATAATATTTTTTATTATAGAGGTTTTTAGACCTTTACAAAGTTACATTTACTTTTGAAAGAATGAAACAAAAGAGGATTTTGGTCAGCAGCTGAGAATACCATGACAACCAAGCCCAATGCCTGCGTATCTGAATTCAAAATGTCTTTATCCATGAGATACTGAGCCTATTAAGCAGTTGCACATGCACTTCTGCACAGTGCACAGAGGCCAGGGATAGATGCTGGACTCGCTCTTTTCTGTTTAGTGGACACTGCAGCCTCTGCAACACTCAGAACCTCTTTGTGGTTGCAAAGGAAAGATTTGGATTGCTGAGAAGATGTTCTTGCTGGCTCAGTTGCTGAATGATATTTGTATAGCTAGAGGAAGACTGATTATTTCTTCTGGCAGACAAAAGCAGTCTATATTTATTTGATTTATTCCTTCTTTAGAAAAGAACTGCAATGGTTGTTGGCTATAAAATTAATGATCTCTCTTTTTCTTCTTCCTTTGCTGCCACTCTTGCACATCATCTGAATAAGTTAAGAATTATAACTAATTTAGTCTTCTCACAATATAGTGAGTTCTTATAAAATCTAATGTTGAAAAATTTACCTTCTTATTCTCTATGCTTCACTTATGAACATCCATGGTATATTTTGATTTTGCTTTCCGCAGAGCAGCTGCTGAATGATAGCATGTGAATCATTATATTACCAGTAATCACATCGTTCCTATTAGATAGCTGCACATATTCCTGTGTGGTAATCCATTTGTCTCTATTGCAAGAGCAGATGTAATGTCATTTACCAGTTCTGAGTGATTGTTGGAATAAAACAAATACAATATAGTCAGGAGACTGGATATTGTTTGAGAAGCAATTGACTTGGCATCACTTCACAACTCATTTTGCATAGACTGTCTTCTCTTGTGATAGAGGGGCCTGACCATCTGAGCTTAAACTGAAGTCTTCATATGACTGAAAGCTACACCTCACATGGCAGCAATCTGAAGAAAAAGGAACTCTGGCAATGTAGAAGGGATCTTCTAACAACCCTGATGCCAGCCTATGTTGCATGACATAGTCCTAACCTCAGAACTGTGCTCGAATTTCTCACCTGGCATCTACAGGATGGCGGCCCAAGCTATTGTATCTTTTTATGCATCAGAAATAAATAGTGTCAGAATCTTTTGTAACTGGTCTCTGACACATCTGTTGTCCCATTTTTAACTTTTTTTTTTTTTTTAACTTATTCTTCCTAGATAGCTTTGACTATCGTTTGATTTTTATTTTTTTTTAGTGTTTCTTGTTGTCTTATGGAAGAAAATGTTATGTTACTACACCTTTATATTATTAGTTAAATAAGCACCTGTGTTTCACCATCATGTATGACACTGCATGCCAACTACAGATCAGGAAATACAAAAAAACCAAAGCACTTTCTGGTCCACTGTGTGTTCCAGTTACAAAAACAAGTATCCACTTTCATTGGAGGAAATACTGTATTATCATTCTGTGGCCCCAGTCCAGCAAAACTCTTAAAAAAATCTTCAATACAAAATAGGACCATTGAAGAAAACGTAATTAATGATGTGTTTAAAGTTATATGCATACATATATACATTGAAGGAGAATGAGGTGGGGGGTGAGGTAGGGCACTTAAAAGGCTGTTTCTGAAGCATGATATTTTCTGTTGTTTCTGAGGCAAGATCAGTTTTATTTCTTAAGTGGTTTTGAATTGTTTTCTTTTTCTGCTGTAATATAATGGCAGTAAATACAAAAGCAAATGTGCAGTAAGAAAGAAAGAAGCCAGTATCTGCTGCAATGCAACAAGTTTACCCTGAAAACTATCAAGTGTTTTTTTTTATTTTGCAAGGGATACAAATTGTTAATGTCATTCATAACTTCATGCTGGTAGCTTTGCAAAACAAAGAGGCTTAATACAAAAGACCCCTGAGGCTTTCAAGATGCCAGCTCTAAAATTATGGTAATCTTGTCTATATTTCGATATTGGTTCACTAGGAAAATCCCTTATGGATGATGGCTTTGGCAGAACAATGACACAATAATTTCTAGTGAGCTACATATTTGGTATGAGACAAAATAATGCCTGCATAACAGGTAATGAGATTAAGCAAGAACAGAGAGACTTCCTTAAAATAAAAAATCAAAATGTCACTCTGAAGTGTCAGTGGAAATTCAGGGAGTGCAGATTTACAGTGGATTCCATGTCAAAAGCAGCTTTTAAATTCAAATAGCTTGAGGATTAATAAGGTCTGGGACAACAAGTTGTGACTATATCCATGTAGTTTATATACTGCCATAGTTTTAAGCTGACAGTAATGTCTTTGGGCTAGGGTGGGGATCTTTCAGCAGATACAACTAAATCATACTTGTTAAATGAGTTTATAAATCACACAACCAGCACAACTGAGATGAAGGTTTCATTTATGTTTCAGCTTTTTTTGGCATTCTGAAGGTGGAGAGAAAGAAAAACTGGTTATTTAACAATGTGGAGTTCTGCCATTTATAACAAAAGCTCTTACATCTGCATCTTTTTGCATTGTAGCAGTGGAAGATTAAAGAGTACATAAATAATTAAAAACGTACAGTGTGGTTAAAACAGCTGATCAAGTGACAGTCGTATGTATAGACAACTGATACAGCTCCCACCGTTGTTCCTTTCCTCACAAATGGAATCAAAGGAGACAAAATATCATTTTGTGTGATGGAATAATGGTTTTGCTGTGACAGTACTTAAATCAATCAGCTGAATTTAAAAGAAAACTAATTCATGTAAGCTCCTTCCTTTTCTTATTGATTACATTTATTTCAGAACTTCATTAATAACAACTTATCAGAATCATCTCAAATTTAATACCATGTGCATTATCTCTTTTTCTCCTAAAAATATCATGAGATATTTTTCTAAGAAAATAAATTATTTAACTTTATGCAATGTTTGCTAATGTACACAAACAAAAAAATATATGTTGAGACATTTCTTTCTGTAAATGTGATTCTTATTTTTTATTTTTTCTGACTATTTAGGTAAAATTTCTCCAGACATAAAAAATTTTTCAAGCGAATAACCACATACATTTAAAACGTGACCATGCTTGGAAAATCTATTAAGCATAGATTTTTGACAATAAATATCCAAGTTACATTAATTAAACATTTTGAATAATAACACTTTTAAATCCCTAATGAGTTATATACAATTAAATGAAAAATTAAGTCATCTGTCATTTTATTGTTTTTGAAAACCATTCCCAGCTCTTCAGCATGCCCTAAAGAGACTTCTTTACACACCATGCCAGCATTCAGACTTGTAGCCATAAGTACCTGAAACGAAAACACAAGCTCCAAAAATATATAGTTAATTAGGTTTGTAGGCTTTTGCTTATGAACACCAGTCTTATAGATAGTATCATTTTTAACGTAAAAATTGTTGCATGCATACTAAAAGGAACCCCTTACATAACCAATAATTGCTATTAAAAATCTATGTCAGAAAGCAGAATACACAAAAATCTTCACATAAAATTTCACTGATCCTTTACATAAACAGGAAACAGCATGGGATTTTTGTTTCTTCACATCACAAAATAAATTTTTGGAATGGGACTTTCATAAATAAGGTGATCATATATTATTCCTTTGTAGGGAATGACTAACTTCTTTGGGTCCTTCCAAAAAGACTCAACCTGCACTTACAAAATATGTTCCCCAAAGTATATGTTACTTGGTAATTTTGCTGCTATTAGTGGCAATTACCCTACTTTAAAAAATAGAGTGCAGAAAATACAGTAATCTAGATGGAATACAGTATTTGTTGCGAGGGATGCTGGCTGTTTCGAGAACTCTGTGGCATCTGTAATCTGTGTTCTGTTGAAAATTCACTCCAGGTCTGTGAGGTGGCACAACATGCAGTGGTACCTGGTGCATCTACACATCTGAGTTGCCTCCCAGTGCCAAACAAGGCACAGGGAGAGAGAGAGGACATCCCAAGTACCCAACTCTCATCCCAATATGCAGTCAGAACTTGGCCAGGACATGCATACCCCAAACCAGGATGGAGAAATGTTCTCAGACTCCCCCTTTTAACTATATCCTTGAAATGTCAAGAAGTGTAATAAATATTAGCTACCATACAGTTTTCTGCTAGGAAGTTAGCCAGATGTGTGGTGCTGCAGTAGACTGGAATTCTGGCCTAAGGTAACGAGAAAAGATAACGATCTTTTAAAGTAGTAGTGCTTACTGATTTATTTTTTTTCTCTTTACTGTTGACCAGCCCATGTATAAGTCTCAATTTTCATACCAGAATTTAATCAATAGATATTATATTCTCATTTTGAAAAACACAACTACTAGTAGGAAATATTATTTTTTTCCTTTCTTGCATATTCCATCCCTTATTTCAGCAGTGTTAGTAGTACTATATTTTGAGGGGGTTTTAAAATGGGAGGATAAGGGTGCATGTACAAAGAGGAAGCTATTGTTTATCTTTCTATCCACAGAATGACAAGAAGAGGAAAAGTTTTCAAAACCAATGCTATTTGAAGGTTTTTTAGGCTTCATGGACGTTTTCAGATTTTCAAGAGAAGATGAAGCAGAAGGTTCAAGGCATCTCACGGATTGCATGACACAGACATCTTTAGAACAGAAAAAACTAGAGTTCAGTCAGAAAAAGCTGGTTGCCTACTCAGGAACCATGCATGGCAACCTAACTTCTAGAAGTGAGGGAAATCTGGGAAACTCTAGGAAACTAGTACAATTTCCCTGGCATAACAGTCTCTTTAGTTCTAGGCTTTGCCTGTTGTTTTAACCCCTTAGTTCTGTTCAGTTTTATATTTGTATTCTGGCTGAGAAATCTGAATACTCACACTTGGAAATACAGATACCAAATACATTTCTTTTTGAATGGGATTGTGGTAGAAGTGACTAACAAACAAATACCCTTTCAGACAGCTGGCTCACTTGTGAAAGAACTTAATTTTAAAAAGAAAAATCAAGGAGCAACAAGAACATTCAGGAAAAACAAAGCAGAAGGGACTGGCAATGTTCCCTCTAAAGTATTAAAAACAGGTGGGGATACAGTAAGACAAAGATGTTACCAAATTATCCTGTTGGTTAAGAGGTTTGAAAAAAATGCAAAGAAATAGAAGGAGGTAATATTATGGCCAATCTTTAAAAAGAGTGACAATATGGAACATAAGCATAATAAACACATAAGCATTGTGGCATCTCTTTCCTCATTATGCCCTATAAAACTCCAACTGTTCAATCAGCTTACTTCTCAGATAGAACAGACAGGAAGAGAATAAAATGCACACTAGATCAAGTACTTTCCATTGGGCATTCAGCCAAATATAATGCTAACATTGTATCATAAATATAAAAAAAATCCTAATGATTTTAATGTGTAAGATACGCGGTAAGGTGATAGAAGACAGACTACATACAAAAATATCTCATAAGCCTATTTTTATGAGGTTCAGCTTTGTGACTAACCAGGAAAGATGGAAAGATTGCACTGAGCAAGATCTAAGAGCTCTTAGTATGGATGACCAGCAATAGGCCTTGGCAAAAAGAGGTAGTGATAAATTGTGAGAGCAGCCACAGATGTCTGTGTTTGATAGAGCCATGGAACATGAGGAACAGAAATACCCAGTAATATATTATGTACATTTAGTAATGATACCATGCTTGCCTAAGGCATGGCACACACTCAAGGCACATTATGAGTACCCAATCCAAGCTTAGAAATTGGACTTATTTTAAAGTATAAAAATCACAATAAACCTGACTTCCTGTGTTCCCTGTCTTGCAATGTATGCTCTGCTGTTTAATATGATGAACGCACCACCTGAAAGTGGGGAACAGTTGGGGAACTTGTCACGTGTCTTTCCTATGTGTATATTGTATAAAAGATAAACTAGCACAGCAACCTTGTCCCATCTGTTTTTTTATATTCAATTGTTTTCAGAGAATTTAACTGTGCTTAATCTCTGAGACATCCGCCAAAAAGTTGAACCTCATGATAAAACAAGCTAGATAGGTCAAGCTGACTGAACAATGATTTACTCTGAATATTGCAATTATTTTAAATGATGTTTGATACCAAATACATTTCTTCATGAAAGCGGAAATGTTGCATGAAAGCAGAAATGTTGCAGAAAGCATGTGTGCTGAGATGTAAGTTCTTTGTTGTGATATGCCACATACTAATCTTTATCTTAATGTTTCTATGGGGGAAAAGGTTTTAAAATATTTGGAAATGTAAAATAGATAAGATTGACAATTTTGTAAGTATTATTTCAGCATAAAAATACCATCAAATGGAAAATATTATGCCGTTTCTTCATTTGAATCTAATATTTTTCTTAAATACTGCAAGTTAAATTCTAATCAGCCTTAGGCATCAGCTGTAGTGTCACATAAATCAGTAGGACTACTGAAAAATGTGCATAATTAGGACCAGTTATGTTCCAAAACCAAATAATGAAATCTATTTCTTCCCCCTTAATACAAAATGGATTATAATCTAGATTAATTTGTAGGTATAAAAGCAGGTAATGTCATGCTTGTTATTTGTAAATAGCTTGACTTCCTGGGTGTGGTAAGAAGTATTTAGTAAGGTCTTTTGGGCAGTTTGACAAGTGTTGGTTTGCTTCTTTGATTTATTGACTGTTTAAGCTTGTTAATATTTTCCATCACTATCATCTGCAGTTATAACTGAGGTCATTCTATAGAGCACCTGGAGCTTGTAAAATACACTTGAACAAACAAACCTATGTATATTTTCTACTTGAAACAGTAAACAATAATTATTTCTATCTTCCATCAATTTACAAACTGCAATTACTATGTTTACAGAGAAAATATTTGTTCACATGCTAGTGTCATCAAGGGAAGACACTTCCAAAAGAACTTTCCAATAAACATTAAGTGTGGTCAAACAACATCAATTTCCAATGGGATTTGTTCTATAAATTTGAGTCCTCATTAAGCCTCTAATACTAAAGTGTCTAAATCTGCTACACCTCTCCAATTATCTCAATTCAGAACTTGATGCAAGAACTCCTTTTTACTTTTAAGTGGAAACACACTGGAAGGAAATTGAAGAAAAGTGAGATTATTGGTGGGTACTAATGACTAATGCTGGGAGAGCTGAATGACATTCCCAAGAAATTATGTCTGATTTGACATAGACCACTGTCATTTATTTTTCCTCATGTAGGCCAACAGTATACTACTTGTTTCCTGTTCTAGGTTTAGAAAAAGATGATTTCTTCTTAACAGTCAGTACAGCAATTTATATATTATATCTCCCTCAGGACTGTACCAAAAAGACCGTATCCAATTTCTGATTAAGCTAGTTTTTCACAAATAGATACTTACATGCAATTATTTTTGTGCTTTACTTCTGCATATTCTTTTCTCAGTTCCCTCAGTATTCCTGAAAACATATTCACTTGCACATTTGCGGAGAAGGAAGTTCAAATCTGATCATGTCAGCAGTAAAGGAGAACCAAAACCCAACACAGATGGAATCAATCAAAAATTGCTGTATTACAAAGAACAGAAATCCCACCACTTATGGTATGTAGTTTCATCATGGAAAGACACTTAACTCTCAACCATTAGACATGTGTGGAATTTTATTTCCAGTGTCTTTTGACAAAATGGCCTGTTTTTTCTCATTATTATTTGGAGAAGGACTTGTGCTCAGAAGCATATCCTTTTTACCCAACCATTCTAAATCATGGGTAAAAGAACCTAAATCCTGGTTCTAAATGCTGCAAAGATTCTGTTCTCTCAGTCAACAGCAATGTATTCCGCAACATAAATACCAATCAAGTGAAATATTTCTATTTATTTGTTTATTTTTATCAGTTTCCAATTTTCCTGTTTTTTCTCAATTCAAATGATATTGTGACAGAACAGAAGCTCTGGTCTGCAATCTTTTTATATATATATACCTTTATCATGATGTCATCCTGTTTCTCAAACTAGAATATCGTCAAATATTTAGATTCTTCCTGATAGTATGCTTCATCTCTTATGTAATGAACTGTAAAGCTCAATTTACAACGGATAATTTTCCTCTGATTGTTTTCTCTCACTTCCATGTGGAAAATCTTTGTCTTAAAGCTATTGATAGTCCATCTAAATTGGCTCTGCAATTCAGTTTCAATGATTCAATTTATTTTCTATAGACCTGGCTAGACTTGCTCTTGTCAGTTACAGAACCTTCCTGAATCCTTCCACCTGTCTGATTCCCTGTATGCATACGCTTATGATCTCCTTATTATCATTAGTATAATTGTTCTTATTTCTAAGGAAATATTCCAGATAAGACTATGTAATCTCTCTGTATTGAAGAAAATTATATACTGTGCTGCAATTTATTTTGTAGGGGTCCTCTAGACCACCTTTTTCTGTATTTTTCCTTTAAGCGGGCATGCAATATAAGGGATATTCCTTCATATTGGATGCTGGTATTTGGAGGCCATCCAAACCTAAAAAGTCAAAGCTTCACACAGTTTCAAGTCAAATCTGGCTATCATGCTACCATTGGCTTTTCGGCCTATATTTGGCAAAAAGGCAGACAACATTCCGTGATTTCATTTAAATAAGATCCTAAGTATGTGTTTAAGTATTAAGCCAGGCAAATACCACAACATTATGAATTATGTGCTGAACAGTTTGCAGAGCTGTAACTCTTCAATCGTCTTTTTCCACATAATTGTGCCAATCCAAACTTGAGGCTGCATTCCTGTATTATTTTTCTTTGCTTTTAGTAACACCGTAACACAATATTTCCACATATTTTTAACACATTCAGCCAGAAGTCTGATCTTAACTTATATACCGTAATCAGGATATAGTATTAACTGATCAACTGTTTAATATCAAAAGATAGAGATCCTGTCCATTAGGATTTTCAAAATTGTTTAGGTCTGAATTTGGCATTATAATGCACGTATCATGACTTCCACAAAAACCCTTCACAATTCCAGTCAAGCCTGTCTACACATCTTCACAATTCTTTACAAGTTTTTCTAGGCCACTGTCTGTTGTAAAGTTGTAAATCAGTGTGCTGATTTATTTATTTACATCTCTAAAGTGGTGTCTTCGGTAATCTTCCAATCTACTTTGTGAAACTCATCCTTTATATAGGAGAGTTAAAGAACTAATGGGAATATTTATGATCTTTCCCTGCCTTGCCTTTCTCCTCTCCTTTTCCCTCTACTTTTTCCTCTTTTTCCTTTCCTTTTCCTTTT
>VXBO01001807.1:189483-222596 GCA_013400135.1 Rhinoptilus africanus | reverse complement strand
CAGGTGGCTCCGCGGGTGACGCCAGGAACACCCACCCGCTGCTGGTTTACTCAAGTGCCCAGTGACCGGTTGCTGCGCTCCCGAGGGGCTGCTTTTATGTGGGAGGAGTGGACCCACCCCCCCCTCACTGGGATTGGCCGCCGGGGGGTCTGGCTCTGCCCTCGGCTCCTCAGCTGCCTCTGCCCCTGGAAGTGCCGGGTACCAGCCCGGGCTGGCTGCTTTGGCTGGCTTTCAAAAGCCCCAAAATGGAGCCCCTTGCCGGCCTTTTTTGCCATGATTTCCTCCCCCAGTGGGGACTTACCTGCACTGGAGCTGGTTTTCTTGGGTCGTCCCTGCGGCACAGACGGCGTCCACCATAAGCAAGGCAGCTGCTGCAGGGTCCGGCTGTGCTGGCCGGCGTGTCCTGGAGCTGTGGGGGGAGATCACCTGGAGCCAAGGCAGCAGTTCACGTGTCCCATCCTGCCGAGCTCAAGAGCAGCCTCACGTGGGACAAAGCTGATGGGCTCAGGAGAGTGCCCAGCCGGCCCAAGCAAGGCTGCCAAGGGGGGTCCCGGTGCCCACAGGCGCTGTGACAAGAACACTGGGCAAGGGCTGGGGTCTCCCCAGTGCCGTTGGCACAGCACCCTCCCTGCAGGCAATGGGGCCATTGCCAGGCCAGCACTAGCTCCAACATAGTGACTCAAAGAATGGCAGTGGGAGGGTGCTGGTGGGAGAGGGGCTTTGTGGGACTCTCCCCAGGATGTCCCTGTCTCTCTCCTGCTGGGGACCTCAGAGCTGGGCACAGTGCTCCTCACCAGCGCTGAGCAGAGGGGAAGGGTCACCTCCTTCCAGCTGCTGACAAGGCTTTACCCAGTCCAGCCCAGGCTACAACTCACTACCGCCTTTGGGCAAGGACACCTTGCTGGCTCCTGCTCAACTTGGTGTCCACCATGGCCCTTGAGGCCTTCTCTGCCACGCTGCGTTCCAGTGGCTTTCAAGAATCATAGACTCATAGAATCGTCTTGGTTGGAAGGGACCTTTAAGATCACTGAGTCCAACCATCAACCTAACACTGCCAAAACCACCACTAAATCATGTCTTGAAGCTCCACATTTACCCATCTTTTCAGTACCTCCAGGGATGGCCATTCCACCACTTCCCTGTGCAGCCTCTTCCAATCTTTGATAATCCTTTTGGTGAAGAAATGTTTCCTACTATCCAATCTAAACCTCCCTTTGCATGACTTGAGAACATTTCCTTTTCTTCTGTTCCTTGTTACTTGGGAGAAGAGATCGACCTCCAACTCTCTACAACCTCCTTTCAGGTAGTTTTGGAGACCCTTAAGGTCTCCTCTCATCCTCCTTCTTTCCAGACTAAACAACCCCAGTTCCCTCAAACCACTCCTAAGACTTCTCTAGACCCCTCACCAGCTTCATTGCCCTTCATAATATGAAGTGCAGATTCTTTGGCAAAGGACTTCAGGCACACCAGACTAGTTTACTACTTTTTATTTCTGGCCTCAGCAGCTCTGAATAAAATGTTCATCACGGCTAACACTCAGGGTGGAGCAGCTTTTCCTCAGCCCAGCACACAGCTCTATGAGTGCTCGTCTCCTGTGTAATTTCTTCGAAGACCTCATTTTGCATGCAGCAGCCCTCCTGAACGGCGGGTGTTCTCTTGCACTGCTGCTATGAATGAAATCATTGACATTACACTGAGAACTATTTTTATAACTTTTGGCAACAAAGTGGGAGTTTGCAAATGCAAACTAGTCTAACAAAATATTTTATAAACTCATAGAACTATATCACCAGCCCTGAAGGGAATAAAACAATTCTTCAAGCTTCCAGGAATTTTCAGTGACATTATTAACATTTGTTTTCACTTAAGTTATCCTAAAAAACTAGCTTTGTTAAAAAATTATCAAGGATAGATACAGATATACATAGCTTTATGCAGTGCTTTAGGCATACTAATGATGGCAACTGAAAGGTCAAATGGTGTATTTTCTAGAATTGTCTGTTTTTTTCTATTCATTATTAAAACTAATTCGCAAAGAGCAAAAAACTGGTTTTCTGTGGAAAAAAAAGTAGTGAAATGTGCAATTTTGAAAATCTAAAGTTTAATAAACATATATATGTCCGGCATCTCAATTCTGTTCAAGTCAGTACGGGCACTTCATTTATGGCAAGGAAGGAAAAAGGGAAAGAAAATTGAGACACCTCTGGTCAAATGAGGGGTGTGACTCTGAAGATACCTCTTACTCTCCAGTAGATACACAGTGAGCCCAAACAGCAAGGCTACACTAGACAGCTAATTTGCACATTGACAGAGGCGGGTGAATAGAATTTCCGTTTAAAGGTCTGCTTACCTCACTTTATTAATATGAACCTTATACCTCCAACTTTTGCAAAACTTTGACCAAGGAAATCCTTGATAAGGAGACACCATCTAAGTACAGGCTTCATTTGGCTTCACATTTGTCCAAATCCCACTTGCCAAAACTATGAGGCTGGATTCTGCTGATCCGTGTCTATTAACCTCTACCCAGACAACTATACTAATATTCAGCCAAGGGGCTGATCATGTTAACAGTTCCTGTTGGTCTTGAAGAGTTATTTACAGAGTTAATTTCTGTTTACACAGTTATGATTTCCATGGAAGAAGTTATTTGTTTAGAGAGGAGTTAAGAGTCTAGCGAAGGGTCTCGTGGTATCAGCTTATGTGTGTCCCTAAACTCCAGGGTCAGATCAAGTGCAGGGAGAAAAGGAAGTACATGCGCAAGTAGGAGATGAGGGCAGACAAAAACAATCCTGAGAGTCTTTCTGAGGAAGGATGATGTTTTTGGAAGGGAAGAAGTAGAAGTCATGTAAATTGGCCCGGTTCAAAACCTGTATAAAAACTAAGTGACCTTGACCCATAAAAGTGGAACAAGAAGTTTGAACTTGTTGATAGTGCAGTAGAATCTTGTGGGTCACAAGCAAGAGAGATGATCTGTAAAACAGTATTTTAACCTTTATTAGGTAATGGTTGCTGTCAAAAAGAAGGACATAGGAAGAACTTTTCTTGATGACATAGCTTACCTTCCAAACTGTTTTTAAAATCAGGACTAGAGTACAAAGAAGCCTCCAGGTCTGACCCCTGAATTCTTGTGGACTTGAAATATTTCAGTATTTTTCTTTGTAAGACTAAAGCTTTATCTGTCTGCTTGCAAAATATTGAGCATGCCTTCACATTTTCCATTGAGAAAAAATTAGATGTCTGTTATGTAGTTGTGACAGGTATATAATGTTATTTCCAAAATCAAATATGTATGTTCTTCATTAGAAGATGATACTAAGTATAGAATGTATCTCTAAGAACTCGTGCTTGTACCTGAATTCTTCGAATAACATTCTAGGAAAATAATTAAATCAACTGTGGTACATTTTTGCAGTAGTTAATGATTGCCATATGTGAGTATCATGACTGCCAATAACATTGGAGGACTGCATACACGTAGAAATTTTATAATGGAAAAAGAAGGGGAAAAGATTACTTAAACCAACTTCTGGGCCAAAAGGAGAGCAAACAAGTATACTGGCTCTTCTGCACTAGTTTACATTTTCTTTCTTTCTTGTTATTTTGCATGAAGATATCAAAGTTCTTGACATACTGAAAATAAGTTCTCTGAAGATTTTTTTTTCATAAAAATGTCTTATTTGCCATGTGTGCTCATCTCAGTTCTTCCCATGTAAGTCAGATACCTTTCACAACACCATTGACATATAGACAAAGACTCTTCTATACACAGTGAGAATCTCTACCCAGCATGCATCTTCAAAGACTGATGAAGAGTATCCACTGACTTGAAAAGGACACATTCCCTTGATGGAAAGGGCATATTTATGTAGCATCTATTTTGCAGCATGCTCTAGATTGTGCACATAGGCAACAGGGTAGAAAATGAACAAGTACTGCAGAAAACCTCATTTCAGATTAAATCATCCTCTGATCTGGACCTTCTTTTGGCAAATAAGCCTGTGCTATCTACAGTAGAATGCTTTACTGAGCGTGGCTGTGGGCTCCCTGTTACACAGAACAGAGGCACTGGGCCAGACCTGTTGTCCTGGAGCTTAGCAGCATCCCAGATGTGAGGTGTTGCAGAATGAGTGCAGAGGCTCATCGAGCCCTCAGGTGGTTATCCTTTCATGGTCATCAGCATGAGTACTAGTACTGCTAAAGTAAGCTTGATCATATCAGGAGTGACTCCAGGCCTCTTCAAGCAGCCTGGTCTAACTTTGAAGTTGACGTTGCTTTGAGCAGGGGTTGGACCAGGGGGTTTCTGGAGACTCTTCCAACTTAAATTATTTTACAGTTGTACACCTGTCTGCTGGAGATTTTATCTGTCCCCCTTCCTCAAGTATATCAATATGTCTAATGACAGAAACTACCTCTCCCTATCTTATCTCTCCATGGCTTATGTAAAGAGACTAATTTCTCTTAATAAAACAAAGAAATTGATTATTGAAAATCATGACTGAAGCACAGAGGTATTGATCTGAGATGAAGTATACAATTGCCAGTTCATACAGGCTTTCTCAGCAGCAATTTTTCATCTTTGTTCTCAGGCCTGATATCTGCCTATGTATCTACCTCCTGCCTTTAAGAAAATAAATGTTCCTACCTCTACATACCTTCAACACAATTATCCTTATCAGCTGCTGAGGTAAAAAAAAAGCTAATATTCACCTTAAAATAATAGAAAACAGATGAGAAAAATGAACAGAATAAATATTAACATGAAAAAAATGCTTTATTAACATTCTTTAACTTTTATTAACAGATTTGGGGTTTTTATTTTATTTTCACGGAAGATATACTTCAGATATTTGACAGGTCAGAAAAATCCAGTCCTCTGTGATTATGAAACATATTTATACATATTTCAAGTTTTTAGTGGAAAATTGTATTAACTGGAAGCAAATCAGTTATGTATCGTTTTAAGAGAAGTCATAAGCATAGGGTTTTCCATATACTATTATAATTTATGTCTTTTGCATTATTGCCTTCAAGGACACTTTCCAGTAAAGTAGAAAATAAAATAGGATCTATGTGACTGGAAAGGAATACAAAGAACATCCCTTTCAAATAATGGCCATGTCAAATCTAGTAAAATTAATTTAATATTTTTCTCAGGAAAGATGCTAATACTGTTTATCCACTTCAAATATCTGTTGGGGCTGTGTGCTATGGAAGAAGGGAGAAATTCATTAAAGGCCTATGCAAGCTCAGATAAGAAGATGATATACATAAATACATAAATGACAACAAGAAAGTCAGCCACATGAAAACCATATGTAGTGTTATAATGCATGTACTGTTGGAAGCAAAACTATGAAAGTTTTTGGAAGACAGTGTCTCAGTAAGACTAGGAAAGCAAAACAGTGTTTAGTTATAACTTCAGTCACCCATGGTGCCCATGACCTTAGTGGACCTTCCAAACTTGAAGCTGAGATGAGTGAAGTAATCAAATTTTTTTCACTTGGCCAAAGTCTAGCACTTGTCTTAGTGGGATGGCACTTCCAGTGTATATATGTCATCTAACCACAGGCAGCTAAATTAGGAACCTATATAAGGAGGCTGAAATCCCTGTATAGGTGGTGAAGCTTCCAGGAGAAAAAAGTGAAGACTCGCATTTTAATGACTTACCCCTTTCATTGACTGGAAAAAACCAAAAATTTAACTCTTGAAGTTACTTCAAATCTCTTTGCATTCTTCGTATCGGCCCACATCATCAGAAAACATTCTCATTCTTTATGAAGACAAGGCTACATTTTACCTCAGTCTTCTGATACACTTGAATAAAAAACCCAAAGCACTTTCTCACAGTTCTTTTGCTTCCAATTCTTATAACAGTAATCTGGTTTACATAATTCTTTTGGGGTCTACTTTGTCTTATTTACTGGTAGAAAAAATTTCCTAACCTGAAGTATGCTGTTGCATGAGAATTGAATTGAAGAGCAGGTGTGGGGAAAGATGAAACAAATGATTTCTAGATTCTGTGACATCCTGTTATTCAAACATATGGGGAAGAGATGGGAGATGTACATCTGACTGATAGGTCATTCAGGATAGAGGTTTCCCTTTTTGGATGTTATTTCCCTGTGGAACTGATCCTAACACAGAAGATAGATAGTCACTTTTTATCCTTGGCCATTTGTTATTTTGTGTTGTTATGTGCACAAAAAGCAGTTGGAGTGAGGAGGTACTGTTCCTCAGGTTCTTGACTCTCTTAGTTTAAGGATTAAAACAACCAGTTGACAAAATAAAATTGGTCATTTCTGTAATTTGGAAACAAATCTGTGATTCTTTCTGGTTTAATATGAATGAATTTTTATTCATTGTGTTTCATAAGTATGAAAATGAAATTCTATTTGAAGTTTGGTTGAACTTTTGTGCTACGTCAACAATAACTATATAGAAATATCAAAGATTTGTTTATTTGTACAGGCAACAAAAGTTAGCTATTAACCTCAGCATTAAAATGCTGTTCTGAAAGTTTATGCACAGAGAAAATGTATAATCCCAGTGGTTTCATAGTTAGAACTCCTCCTTCAACATTCTAATGTTGACTGAAGGTCTATTGAGTTTTACCTTCAAGAGGATCTGGATGATGTGTTTAATGAAACATAATGTCAAAGGCTGCCAATAAATCACACTTGAAAAGAAATCTCATTTCTGTAGAAGTGGCTAAGAAGTAGGCACATCCTCTTTTACTTCTGACAAAGAGGTTTTTGTTGTTGTGGATTCCAAACAAAACCAGCTATTTTTCCAGCAGAATAATTATGCAAAATAAAATCGCCTATTATATTCTGTAGCAAAATCTCAAACATTTTGATTAACTCAGCACAAGGAGTCCTTTGAAGCCTGCTTTAAAGGTGGAAAAAAATTGATTCAGGTCTACACAATTCACACTTCATAGATAGATTAATAAAGTAATTTCCCTTCTAAAATTAGGAAGGCAATTAACATAACACTACGTTTGGTGGATAAGCAGTTATGTTGACCATTGCCAAATGCTTTGTCAGGCAAATTTTAGGGAAGTCAACATTGTTTTTGTTTTTTAATTAGTTTATGGTGTTAGTGAAATTCTAATTTTTACCATAGTGATCTAACCTGTTTCCTTCCTCTGCCAAATCTACTTCTACAAAGTATGTAGTAACTGCCTTATAAAACTCAGATGCCAGACTGCTTCCCAAGGACAGTTTCTGTATCTTCAGGTCCCCCCAGCTCCTCCAGAGCAATTCCATCCCCATTTGCAGCCAAGTCCTTCCCAAGACTCTCTGACCAAGAACAGAAAATCTCAGATGGTTTTCCACAGCCTGTGCTGAAGCCTGGTTCATGGTACAGTACTGTGCAATCCTTCTCTTTTGCTCTGCGGGGTCGCAGGAACTGTGATTACTAGGGAAATCATTAGCAATCTTTGCTGACTAAAGGCCAAGTGATCACAGGTAAATACAGCTAGATTTTCATCAGGAATTAATCTTTCATTGACAGGTTTTTCACTTTACTATATCTACATACAAACAACCATATATTTTGACAATATGAAAGCCTATTTCCAGGCTTTCCATTTACTACAGAGGAAACTGGGAATAAAGTTTATGGCAAAATCCTATTGAACTGCCAAAAACCCAAAGTAGTTTGTTTTATAAACCTTTCCAAAGTGGTAAAAAAGACCCACTGTGTTGCTTTTCCATAGACATAGTCATTTACTCAAAATATTCCACTCTGTTCAATCACAACCCATTTCGACAGCATGACTCATTTCTGTTTCTAGCTCACCACCTTGTTTTAATTCTCATTTCTTGTTTGCCTGCCGTATAGGAGTGACAGAGAGAAGTTAAAGCATGTGGCAAGAAGAGGAAGTGCCTTAAACAGAAGTGAGCATGTACTGAACAACGTGTTGGTGAAGTCAGTCACACCACACACATTGGGAAAACCCTTTGATGGCTTTCAAGGCCAGGGTGGCAGGAGATATACATCAAGGACTCTTAACAATGCTAAGAAATGATATCTCCAATTATAGTATGTTCTTCATATAATAAAATATTCCTACTCAATTTTTCCACCTAACTGGGAGGTGATATCCAAAATATATTTCTACAGCTGTAAAAGTAAGTACGAGTAAGCAAATCCATTACATATGATCAATGCAATTTTTCAGATGTGCTCAAATTGCCAAGGTCCCAAACTAATTTCAGACCATCTTTCTGTTAGCTTAAACTGGAGGTAAATATGGAAAAGAGAGAGAAGCAGTCTGTTGAACATGGACTTTATTTCAAAGCGTATAACTGTTCTGGCATTTGGCATTACCTCAACATGGCTATGGGCAAGCAGCCACTCTGCAAACTTAAAGACATTCTGTGAACTTAAGCTATAATTTTGGAAACAACTTGCTGCTTATCCATTGAAAACTAATACTGTTTTTTTTCCAGTGTGCTGTTCATTTGCTGGAAAACTCGTCTCTCCCTCACATAAAGCCAGAAATGCTTGTATCTCCCTGTTTTGTTATTTCCCAAAAGCAGAATGGTACATTGAATAGCAAAATAAGTAACATCTACAATCCTCAGATGGAAGAAAAGGGAACATTCCCTGTAGTATCTGATATAAATATCTGCAATAAACACACCTTGAAAGGCTTAACTGGAGGACAACATGAACATTGCAGTAAAATACTTTGACTTTTTGCATTCCATGGTTCAAGTGAAAAGGACATCTCTTTGTTTTAGCACATCTTAGGTTTTCAGAGGATGGATCATAACAGAAAGCTAACATTTAGCCTGAAGAAAACAGCTTCATAGCTGTAGTTGCCAGTTTTGTCATGGTTGTCCATTCAGACAGAATTGTCTGTCCTGTTCAGCCTTGCTGTTCTCCAAAACTACAAAATCACTGCTCAGTCCAAGGAAGTGGTGGGAGGAAAATGTTTATTTATTTAATTAATTATTTTAAACTTTACACCTCTAGGACTGCACAAATACTATACTTTAATTTGGAATTATAAAATATCATAAAATCTTTAAGTAACGGATGGGGTGACTATGTAAACTTTATCAACTTGGTTTTCCAATAATTCAAGATAATCCAAGGTCTTTGTGTATGAATTTGAGTTTTCAAACTATTCCAAGATACAGAAGGACTTAAACTTTGTTTCTAGAGGATTTTAAACTGTGAATGTTTTAATATCTTCCATTATTGTAAGCAATGGTTTCTGGTAACTTCTACTCTGTCTTCTAGGCAGCATGATAGAGATGACAGTGCCATCATATTCTCAACTCAATGGTTTGATTCAGCAAGAAATATGACATCACAATGGTGCTTCTACTCCCCACACCCCCGCTCCCCCCCCAATTATTCAGAGAGACTTAAATTTTAATGCAAAAGTATCTTATGTGAAATGTAGAGACATATTTTGTGACATACTGAAGGGGAACAGACCTTCAAAGCAGTCAGGCCAGCCTATAGGCCACAGTTTTGTGACCAGAATGGTCTGTGCTAGTTACCTCAAAGGAAGGCAAGAGACAGCAAGTCCTTGTGAGAAATTTCTCTGCAGGGAAGTCTCAACTTTCAACAAGAATTGGCTTAAAAACTAGGCAACAGTGTTTCCATTCCTTTCCAAACAGTTGATTATTCAGTATTTCCTATTATATCTCTTGATAGCCTTGCACTTCTATTAGTGCAATCATGTAACTGCTATAATTTGGCTTCACAGGGGTCAAGAAACTCTAATTGCCTTCTGGATTACCGTTAGAATCAGAAGTTCAGAAAACTTTGACCACTGTGAATTCACTTCTCCCCAGTGTACAGAATTCATGGCTTTTGGAGCTGTATATTTCAGCTTTTTTATCAAAGGAAATAACAAACATCATTTTCTCTTTGGCCATCCGGAAAGACATGATAGCTAAAATAAGTGATATATGTTCTTTTACAGATAGGTTTCTGGTCTAACAAGGTCATATCATTTTTTAGTTTTGCCATTGGTGAAAATGAAGAAATTTTCATTGCTGTTGTTTTTTAACACACACAATTCTTCTTTCAAGCTGACAGTGTGATTTATCTGACTAAAAGCATTTAAAAAGTAAACAACTAGTTTAAGTTATCTTTGCTAGATGTAACTCACAAGACAACTATTCTCTCATGAGGTAGAGTCTAATGGTATAGTTTACCTTAACAGCAAAGCCTGTTTAACAGCAAGCTGTTGCCGGCAGCATCAGGGCTCACTCCTTGTCCATAGACAGTCATTCCTGCCCTCTTTCTTATATTAATGCACATCTGACTTTCAGTGAGACAGTTCACAGAGCTGAACAGCAAAAAACCTCAGTCATTCATCTTTGAAAGACTAGGATTTGGGAGTGGGTGGTGAGGCTCACTCCCAGAAGCAGATAATCATAGGGTCAGAAAAATACCAGTGCTCATCTAGGGGAAGCAGTGGGAATATGGAACAAAGAGCATCAGTGGGTGCAGAGGGAGTACACTACCGAAACTTCAGGCTGCCTGAGCTATATGTAACATAAAACTGAATTCTAAAATGTGTGATACTATCTCTTTACTGTGAGATAAGTAGGAAACCAAATGTAAAATGGACAGTGCTTATATTTCTCCCTTGACTATTGAGGGAGCTAAGGGAAAAATAACAACCAACTATCCATAAACCCACGGTTAGAAACTCTTCTATGGTGACTAGAGCACATCAAAATTAAAATTTTTTGGTTTTCAGGAAACAAAAGCATTTTGATCTTTTGTTGCAAACAGAAACAAGATTTGAAAAAAATAATAGAACATATTCGATGATTAGGGGACAAGAACATCTTTCTTATGAAGAAAGGCCGAGGCAATTGGGTCTCTTTAGCCTGCAGAAGAGAAGACCGAGGAGGGATCTTATCAATGCATATAAATACTTGAAGGGTGGGTGTCAGAAGGATGGGGCCAGGCTCTTTTCAGTGGTGCCCAGTGACAGGACAAGAGGTAATGGGCCCAAACTTGACCATAGGAAGTTCCACCTAGACATGAGGAGGAACTTCTTTACCTTGAGGGTGGCAGAGCACTGGAACATGCTGCCCAAAGAGGTGTTGGAGTTCCTGTCTCTGGAGACATTCAAAACCCGCCTGGATGCGTTCCTGTGCAACCTGCTTTAGGTGACCCTGCTCTGGCAGGGGGTTGGACTAGATGGTCCCTTCCAACCCCTATCATTCTGTGATTCTGTGATTCTGTGATATCCTGACTTGGAAAAGAAAGAAAATTATACACCGTACACTTTAAAATGAAATTTTAATTCTTTTCTTTTTTTTTAGTTTGTCTCTGAATATTTTTTTTCTTTAAAAAACCTGTGCTTTAAACCTTTTTTTTGGAAGGATAATATAGTTTTATGAAACTTTTTTCTTCCCCAAAACACATCATTCTCCTAAAAATATGGAGCATTAAAGATGACCCACATCAATCCAGCTCTGTTTTCTTCACCAAGTTATCAGCCAGGCCTGCTGTACACATTCACGTATACTCTTACAATTTCAGATGGTGAAATTCAAATATTCCTTTGCATTTGAATCCACAGGTATTGATTTTCTCACTTCTATGAAGAGTTGTATTGTTCATGTTTTTTCAGTGCAGTCATTAGTATGTTGAAGCTTTATGCCAAAATCTATGTTAAACATATTCCTGCGATTTTGTTAGCAATCCACCTAAATTTTCTGATTTTCATGAGTAATTATTCTCTTTTTCTACTTTTCTTTGCAGTACTTACTTTTAATATGAAATATTTGTGCAGTCTTTTCTACAGCACTTTTTCTTCTCTTTTTTATTTCTTAGATTTCTGAGCTTAAGTTTCACAGATCCATGATTCCTCATTTTAATAATAACATTGATTTAATTTTGCTAGTCTAAGACATTTCTTCATCTTTGATGTGTACCTATGTTGTGTGAATATTGTCATGTGGCAATACTAAATCACTCTCTGAACTACTTCTGCACCATCAAATCTGTTGTAAGCTAAAGAAAATTAGACATTTTAAAATAACTGCCTTTAGCATGGCCTGGGAGATGTTAAAAACAGCATACGAAACCATAAGAAATTAATATACCTGAAATGCAGCACAAGAATGTGACTCTTAAATCTCTGTGTGTAATGGAAGAGCAAATAGTTACGTTTTTCTCCAAACTGAGTTTTTTTGATTAATCATTTAAGAAATGACAGAAGAAATAAAAGCAATGCTGCACGTGCACCTTATATTTGACACATACAGAAGTGTTTCTAAGACTGAGGTCCCAAAAGGAGGACATGTGATCTCCCTGTTTTATTCACAAAAGCAGGTCCATCTGTATTCCTGTGTGCAAAACTTGTCATAATCTATGTCTTTCACTGGTAAGTCTGTAGATGCATGGAACTCATAACCTGAAAATTTGGCTCGTAGCATGAAAACATCCAAAGTATACCTGAAAACAACATGATATTGCAATTTTTCTTCTCATTTCAGATTTCAGTAAACACCATATTACAACATAAATTCTGGTGGCTGTATAAGTGAGAAGTACAGTGCAGCTGGGAAAATAAATAGAAAAAGTCATACCAAAGGCAAATTAGAATAACTGTAAAAAAACCAATTAATACCACATTTTTCATCCTAATGATATGCATTTTCCTTAGTAACTGAACAACAGTGCTACCCTAAATGAGCATGTTATTTGTTCTCTAAACACTTTTAAAAGCCTGGATTTAATTAGAATAACCAGTTGCAAATTAGCTATTGTTTTCATTGGTAATTTATCAAATTAAATGGTTATTTTTACTACACGTCACTTTTTAAATACTTTACTGCCCTGTAAATCTGCTTTTTACATGCCTTTACATTACTTAGGGGTTTAACAGACAATGTTTTCAATTCTGCTGATGGGTGTAGAGTAGATTTAAACACTGTGTTTTGCAAACAATTTCTATTTTAACAGGCAAATCCCCTACAAGGAAAATATATGATCCATCCAGTTCAAAGACAAAACATTTCTGCCACAGTTCATACCTGTCATAAATGTACCTAACATTCAATAATTCTGTGTGTTGCAATAAAAATACCATCCTTCTGGGAAACCATTTCAGAGATCCAAGGGTAAGGTCCAGATGAACGCTTCAACTTCTGCTTCCAAAGAGCACTTCAGCAAGTGCAAATTAGGCAAACTGTAGCCTCTTACATGAAGTAAAGAAAAAGCAACAAAGAAACCCTGCCCAATTCCAAAGGTTTTTGCTGCCATTCAGGGCGACCTCAGCAGGCTGGAGAAATGACTGGACAGGAACCTCATGAAGCTGAACAGAGGGAAAGTCCTGCGGCTGAAGAGGAACAAAGTCATACACCTGCACATGCTGGGGACAAACCAGGTGAAAAGCAGCTTAGCAGCTGGAGTCTTGGTGAACAACAAGATGATCATGAGCCATCAGTGTACTCTCACAGTCTCCTGGGCTGCATTTGAAAAAGTGTTGCCAGCAGGCTCAGAGAGATGATCTTTCTCCTCTTCAGCACTGGTGAGACATGTCTGGGGTGCTACGTATAGTTTTGGGCTTCCCAGTAAAAGAGAGACATGGCCTCTTTGGAGCATGTCCAATGAAGGGCAATTAAGCTGATTAAAGGTTTGGAGCATCTTTCATATGATGGGAGACTGAGAGAGCTGGGACTGTCCAGCCTGGAGAAGTCTTAGAGGGACATCCCTGAGCCTAGACACAATGTATATAATTACCTGATGGGTACAAGACATAATAACTAGACATGTCTTATGAACGGTGCACTGCAACAGGACAAAAGGCAATAGGCAAAGTCTGAAACACAGGAAATTTCATTTAAACATAAGAAAAAATATTTTGTTGTGAGGATGGTCAAACACTGGAGTAGCTTGCCCACAGATATTGTGGAGTCTCCACCCATGGAGATATTCAAAACCCAACTAGACACAGCTGCGAGCAACCTGCTGTAGCTCAACATGCTCTGAGCAGAGGAATTAGACTCCAAAAGTGTCTTCCGGCCTCAACTGTTTCATCATTCTGCCATTCTGTAAGTTTTGGGTCATTGTAGATGGCAATGTTCTACTGGTTATTCCCATTTTTATAGTAATAAACCATCACTACTGACTAGCTTCAGGCAGGAACCAAAGGATTTATCCCATGTGGACCTAACAAGTTCCAGACACATGGGCAAGATACAAATGCCTAGCTCATTGCAGGGACTGTGGTTAGCTATGGCTAGTTCTGACTCAAGTAACTAGTCTGTAAATTAAGTTGCAGATTACTGATATATCTGGGACAAATCCAAAGCCTATTAAACTCTTTCATAAAATTCAACTTTTTCTTAATCTGGACCTTTCATTCTTATAATTAATTTATCAAGTTAAAAACAAAATCAGGCAATTAAATTATCTCTGTTTTTAAATGAAGTGTCAAACTGCATATATGGAGGCTCTACCATAGTAATTTTTTCTCTCATGGCATTGTTCTGTGACATCTGTTACTATGTTGTCATGATAATTTTTTGTATCATTTGGGGTTTTTGATAATCTTATAATTATGGGGTGTGGATTGGCAGATATAATTAGAGATGTGTGCCTTGGGAGTGGGGGAGAAATAAATTGTAAAAACATTAAATATGACCACATATTGCACTGAAACCGAAAGCTATTATTATCTGTGATGTAGACAAGCTGGTATACAACATAACAAAGGCATCTCAGGCTATTATTTCAAACAGTAAAAAAAGATGCACTGGTTGTGATTAAGGTTGGCTTATTTCTTTTTCAGACTTATATTACTTAATTTCCCTCCAAAACAACATGACTTAGAATTTGTTTAGTACTTACTGTAGCAAAAAAAGTTATAATAAGGAAAGAGAAAGGTGATTATAAGGAGCTATTATCACAATTCTGGTAATGGTCTGCCATATTTTTAGGAGTAATGATGTGCAGAACATTTTTATTGCTTTGACTTTCTTAATATGTTGAGTTTTCATCTTTTCATTAAATTCTATGCTAATTGTCTAAACTGTCTTTGAATTTGACTTGGAAGTTCCTCTTAACTGATTCTTCTATCATTATACGTGAATCTTGCTTCACCTCTCCTTGCATATATAAATTCAAGTGCCAGGCTATATTAAAACATGCTGTTTCTTTTTTATTTTTTTTTTTTTTACATTCCAGCTAAAGAGCAATCAACAATGAGAGAAATTGCTGAAACATTGTTCACATCTCATCATCAAAGAGAAAACCAGAAAAAGTTGTTATACAAGGTAAAAAATAATTTTATTGAATCAACAGACTTCCTGGAATTGAACTTTATACAAAGATACTGAATTTTAGTTCTGTGTGTGTACCTTTCCTCTCTGTATCAGCACATTTTCTCTAAACTCAGTAGAAGTACTCACCTGCACAAATATTCAATACATTTATAAACATTGACTTTTTTGTTTTTAATATTAGCTATTATTACTAGTAAATGGAAGCCATCAGTCTAACCATTAGACATTTTTTCTCTTTCATAGGGATGGTGCACTGGAAAAATTACAACAAAGAATTATTATGATACTTGATTAATTTTACTGATGAAAGTTATTTTCACATTTGTCTTACAATTAGAAGCATAGAATGTAGAATTCAAGTAGAGGAGGGCAGGAGAATTTGAGAAAGCCTTTATTCCCAGACATAAGAAATAAACTAATTGAAATTTTGGGGAGAAAAAAATTCTAAGGAAAAATAAATCTTTTTAGGAAGAACAAAGCTGACAGATTTTTGTTTTACCACCTTACCAATGCGGGTTTTGGGACTGGACACACTATCTGCATACTTATATTTGTCACAACAGCAGATGGAAATAATACATTTCTAGTGGTGTTTCAGTTTCCTTAATTCCACATTTTTCAGGGTCAGACTATGGGTTTTGTAGCTAAAATTTATAATTAACTTTAACTCATTTAATAATTTTACCATAATTTTGTTATTTAAGTCATAATCCTATGAAATTTTTTAAAAATGTAGCAAAAACCCAGCATTTTTCCATACTTTTTGATGGTGATTGGTTTACTTACATGAAACTTCATGCTGCTTTATAAAGTATCTTTTTTTCACAATGTCTAAAGCAGAAGCCAAAACAGTGTTATGAAGTCAATCCTTTGCTGCAGAATGGAGCCATGCGGTTGACATACTGTGGCAGGCAGATTCCTCCACAGAACAGGGTTGTTACTGAGGATCGGAATTCTTCAAACTATTTTCTTTTTATGTCAGCAACATTTTCAGACCTGCCTTGGGTTTAATCTTAATCAAGCCTTTACCTCATTGAGGCAGTGAGGGGACTGGATAGCAGTACACTTTACAGTCAACATAAAGACGATATACCTACATGCAAGTTTCTGTAGCAGCAGTGTCACTGGAAGGGCCTTAATTAACTCATAATTAAAACAATTCTCTAAATTGCCTTTTAACACGTGTTATGCTTAACATGATGCTTGAGGAAAAGCAGTGCTGGATCTGTATAAGAAGCTGCTGCACAAGCAGCTGGCTTAGGGCTGGACCTCCACTTCCAGCACTACCTTCAGGCATAGGAATTTTCCTCTGGCAGAGCCACAGGTCTCATCATGCAGTACACAGACAGCACAGGCCAGCACTGAGAGGAAACAGCTCTGAAACATAGGACTTTCAGAGCACTGAACACCCAAGTTCACAGGCAATTGATTTTTTGCTGTTTTTCACGGAGTTGTACCTTTAGAACACTCAGAACTGACCCACAGACCTGCCAGTATGAGTGCTGTAAATCATGGCACTAATTACTTATTCCTAGCAGTGTGTTCTGGCTAGACTTGGGGAGTTCCACCACCCTTACTAATTTCCTTCAAAAACACAAAAAAAAAAAAACCTGAGAACAAAGTTTAGTCCTTGTTAAACAATATTATCACCATGTAGTAACTGACAGTTTGAAAATAAATTTTTTCAAGTACTGAGGAAAATAACTCTTTTGGACCTATTTGTCAAGGTGAGATTAAGTTTACGAATTATGCTTTTCTCAAACATGCAGTTGTTTCAATTACATTTTAGATAGAAGACAATAGCAAATAAACATTAACTTAGGAGCAACACTGTGCCAAAATAGCTCGAGTCTGTGCACTTTGATCAGCAAAAAGTGTCGTAAAATCTAAGAAATTGCCTCATTCTAACCATCCAGCCATAAACACAGAAAAATAAATTAATAATCCCAAGCAGAGGTGTGTGTATGATGGGACAGCGTGGGGTGAAGGATTATGCTATTTCCATCAGCCTTTGATTCAAATGATGAGGAAGGTCTGTGTCAGCTCTTGTGCCACCTGTGCTTGTGCTAATACAGAAGAAGAAAGGTCAAGGATCCCTTTGCCCTTCTTCCCATAAATTTACCCCTCAAAGCGTGTAAGCCTTTTGCAAGCAAATTGTCAAGAGGATGTTACAGAGACCAAAAAATAAAAGGGCTTTGTGGGAAATACAGAATAGTATTGTTTCTTACTCCTCCATGGGCTGGCATATTCACCTTGAGTTGCCTTCTGTGTTTCAGTCTGCTGAAAGTGCCCTCAAGTGTTTGGCTTGGTAAGACAAGTAAAGGTAGAACTTTTTTCCAGACACAGAATTTGCTTAAGCCTAGGGTCCTCAAATCCTTTCTGGTAAAAAATTAATAATTTAGGAAAAATATTTAAAAATAGATAGAAACATCCCCTAATGATTTCAGTAACTGCCACACTGTCACCAAAAAAAGTGAATGCAGGTAGTTAAAAGTCCATGGCACCAACAAATAATTTGCTACCACACATGATCAGTGTCACACATCTTCGCATACACCTGCGCACTGTCCTTTACCATGAACACACAAGCAGGTAATCAAGGGAAAAAAAAACCTTCTGCTCCAAAAGTAGGGCAAAAGTGTTGCAGAAACATCACCTTCTGGAACAGCCATTTCAGTAAATGCAATCCTAACCTAAACAAAAAATATTACCTCTGGTTACACTCCAAAGAGGTTAATTCTGGATAAAGTTACTATGCAATAAATTCAAGTTTGGTAAATCAAGTTGTTGCCCTTGTACATGGGCAACTCCATCCTGTGACCAAAGCTTTAGAAATACCAGACTAATTTAAAGCATTTCCTTTCCTCTCTAAAGTAGAATTCAACTCCATTTATTTAGCAGAAGTTGAGAAGTCTTGTCCAACCTCATTTATCAGGCTCTCTCAATAGTCAGCAAACCGATACATTTCCTCTCAGCTGTCTAAAATAGTTGGGTTTAATTGTGCTTGAGGGGGTCTGTCCTTCTCCACTTGCCAAAAGACAAAACAATTATCTTAGACTAGCCTTTTTAACAGTTGGAAAGATGAAGTGAGGTCAGACAAATCACCTGGAACATTTCCCTGGACACAGATATCTGCTGTAATAGAAGCTGCAGAAGTATTTTTTAAACAGACATTTGTCGGTTGATTTTTGTCAGTCAGGTCTACACTATCTACTGTAAGTGATGAACAGTAATGGTAACGATTAGCCAGAAACTGCTAATTATTCCTGACAAAAGACTGAAGAGATTAGCTAAGCCACAAACCTTCATATGTATCAGAGTGAGTGTAACTTTGTCACCTATAGGAAAGCTTGTGGCAAAGTCTCTCTCATTTCCATACATTAGTGATAGGACTGTCTGTGAAAGAATATATTGATTGTGAAAATATTAACTATGTGAATAAATATGCATATTTAAGTGCTGGAAAAATCACAGCTTAGCCCAATTCCCACGAAAAAAAATCTCTCTTAAAAGAATGAATCACCAGCTTCTCTGTATCATGGTGGGATAAATGCTTAAACTGGTGAACTGATATTCATTCATCATTCGTTTTATAATACTTAAGAACAAAAAAATCAAAGTACACTTACAAGATAAAGCATAAGGCATCTACCATTTGAGCCAAGCTCCATTTTCCTTGCAAATATGTACATATGCTAATAACCATAATCAATCACATATGCCAGGGTATGCCTAAATAATGCATATTTTCCTCATTGCGTAGTTTCAGCAAAGGCTTTTTTTTCCATGAGATGTAAAGCACAGGAATTTGGACACAGTTCAATCTATGCATGCTTATGTGATCACCACTGGGTTTTCCCACAGGGAGGGGGTAATCAGAACTTCTAGTCTTCTGATATTTCCATTCTAGAGGCTAGATCCTGGTCCTGGCTACATGGCAGTAAATGAGGAATGCTTGCACTAAAATAAGAAAATGCCTTGGTTTTCATCAGATTGGCCAGGAATTTTTTAGGTTGGTTGCATAGTTTCATTCCATATCACAGAGCAACCAAGACCCTTAAAATGTACTGATTATACATTTAGAGCACAACCTCAAAATAGGCAGGATCTCAGTGACCAGGCCATTCACCAGACATCTAGGAACATTAACTCCCAAGTTTTAGCTCCTCTAAATTACTTCTCTAATGTGAGGGACACTCATGATTTATACAACATATAATAACTCCAACAGGAAAGTGTCCTGCTTTATGGAGTACAGTTAGTTATTTAAGCCTGAGCAGGTAGCTAACATCAAAATTTTGACTTAACCACTAATCCACTTTCTCTGGTCCTCCTTAATGAATCTATATCGTATCTGATAAAGCTTTCCTCCTTTCTTCATGGAAACCCACACATTTTAATCCAAACGCAAACTTTATGGTATAAATGAAATTAATCCAATAAGTTAACCAGATGATTAAAACAAGTAGATCTTCGCTGTAGATAATAGTTCCAAATGATCAGATTCTCTAAGGACAGTTCTTCAGAATGAATATCCAGAGCTTCGGGTAGACTTTGTTAGATTGAACGCAATTTAAAGAGTAGAAAGACTTACTCAAAGTGATAAGGAGAGTGAATCAATAATGTAATGAAATATGCAAACATCAGTCTAAATGTTATTTATGTCATTTGATGATCTGCTAATAGTCTTCATTAAAAAAAAAAAAATTACTGCGACCCATATTCACACCTTTCTCAGTCAAAAAACATCACTGAAATCAGAAGTTCAGAATACAGAAGTTTGTTGTTGCTTTTCTGAAATAAAAGAAACAGCTTGTGGTAACTGGAAATAAAATTCAACATGAAGTTGGGCTGTCCCACAGGGAACATCAGGACAGTTGAGGCAGTGATGCCCTCTTGTTCTCAGACTAGGTTTCATCACCATACACATTATAATCTCAGCTCACATTAAGAGTTACCTCCAGCCAAAATGCAGCCCCACAGCAGCAGGGACAGCCTTGTCCATTCGTCACCCAAGCTCAGTTTCAGACAGCCATTGCCATAAAGTATATGGATCTGGCACGGGAGCAGCCAAAGCAAGGATGTCACCTTCCAGGACCTTAGCAAATATTGTAAGCCCTCTTCTTGACAGCATGGTGTGGAGCCTGGCCAGCAGCCAGGAGAGTACCGTGAGTACAAGAGTCATGGCCTCCAGTTCATGTTTCAATCCTAGGTGTAGGGTTAGGCAGTTTCCTAGGATTTCCAGACACACCATAAGTGGTACTCAGCTTCCTGAAGACGGTACAATATAATCTCCTTTCATGATATATTTGGAGACTTGTCATGCAGCCTCCTGTAAAATCATTCTTGCTGTGTAGCGCACTGTAATTTGAGGGTAAAGGAAGACAGGAAAAGATTTAGCTCCCATATAGTTGAGATTATACAGTGGAGATTTTCTTTTTCCTTACAATTTTACGCCTCTATAAAGCACAGTCCTTTCAAGAGTCAAGTGTATCCCCAGAAGTGTTTGCAAGTGTATGGGGAGATATTTATGAAGTTAGAAACTTTCCCAGGTGAGTGAAATGAGGTTGCTTTATTAGCTAACGTAAATGAAGATGCATAAAGGTCATCCTTGATGGAAACTGCGCTCAGCATTGCTTACACAAGAGTCCAATTTATGAGTCAGATTTTGCTTTCCTCATATTACCAACTTCCGAAAAGACAGTTAATGTATCATTTCAAGGTTGGAAAACATGGCACTGCGGTTTAAGACAAGTCTCAATTTTTGCCAACAGAGTCATAATCTGATAAGCCTCTTCTTTTTTCCTGAGAACAGTAGCACTATAGACATGAAAAAGACATTTTCAAAGCAAATAAAGTGATTAATATATTTCTTCCAAACTGCTTTTGTTTAAATATCAATATTGCAGCTTTATTTTTCATTATCAAAAGTTTGTCCCTCATTTCTGGAAGACTGTGTTTGTGTCATGTATTTCTTAAAATTTGGTTTTTTCTCATTTAATACCTCATAAAATCCCAACTTGCTGATGGCAGTGAGAATGGAGAATCAGTAGGAGATTGTGTTTCTGTTCGGATTGGAGTAAAGTTTTTCTTTCCTAATATTATTCTTCTGAATTTTCACACAGACTAGGAGCTCACTGTTCCAAATCTCTTCCAATTTCATCATATGACCTCTTGGAAAGTACAGAGTACTAAAAGATAGTATTATATTGTAAGCCTTCTCCCTTCCTCCTCCAGGAAGAACTACAAGTGGTTTAAAACCATCCTGAGCTTCCTGTAGAGATGACTCCATATGCTGATCATATGGTGACTCGTAGATTTAGCAGAAGTGAGGCATTTAACCCAGTCTAAGCAGTCATATACAAATTGATAAAAACAATCTTCTTTGCCAAGCTGACAACTACTGACAGCATAACACAATGTGTGTTTCCAGACCTCTGTAGGGACATAAGTGGCAGTTCAGAGACAAATGCTCTGAGTAAAGTCCTCTCTTCACCCTGGCTGTTAAAGTTGAACCAGTCTGCAGAAGGACACACAAAACTCAGCAACAAAGGTGGAATAAGTAGATCAAAGACTGGCTTTATAACTCATGAGTAAGAATATTTTTTTAGGAAAGGTGATCCTTTTAATTTGCCTAGGGAAGTTTTAAAATTGAGCAAGGAGATTTCCATACATCTCCAGGAGAAGCAATATTGGCAAATAGATCTTCTCAAACATTCTGTTTTATAGACTCTGTCTAACCCTCATGCTACTTTATATGCTTACTGGAAAACTTAAGTTGGAAAAAGCAAAGTTGAGCAACCTGACCTAGGTGAAGGTGTCCCTGCCCACAGCAGGGGCGTTGTGCTAGATGAACTTTAAAGTTCCCTTCCAAACCAAAGCAATCTATTAGTCTGGGCTTCTATAGTTTACTGTAGCCTACGTAATGATAGAAGCAATCTAAGTAGAAGCAACTCGCTCAATACAGTCCTGTTTCATTTCAGGACAAGAGCTAGGGAGGTATATCAGGTTACTTTTGAAACTTCCCATTGCTGTCACAGCACATTTTGTTTGGCTCAAAGGACACATTAACTGTGGACTTTAAGTCTACATTTGTATTCAACCAACTTTTCCACCACTGAAACACATGCATAGTGTTTTAGCATATATTCATTCATGGGAATTGAGCCAAAGCATATCTTCAAGCTGTAGAAGTTCCCAAGGAATCCAGGCAGAAAATATGAAAGGACATCTTAAAAAGTCAGAAATCTATTCTTGTATTTGGACCTAACCAGAGACTCTGTGATGGAATTGGATGAGCCAAACATTTTAATTTTGTTTTTACTATAAAACATAGAAAGGACACTCTTTTGCTCTGCTGGATTGTTCAATAACATTACATTCCCTTCAGCTTGCCCCTGCAACATCAAAGAACTGTCTGGATTTACCAGCTCAACAATACTATGACTTTTTAGTAGCTCTGTGAATTCTTCTTAGCAAGCTATCCTTGTTTGTCCTGTAATCTGTTGCTTTATCACATCCTTCTTTGAGTTTCAACAGTGACTCAGCATTTCAGTGCTAATCCACTAGATTAATTAACTAAAGATTACTTAATGTTATTTCACCTAACACTATCCATCTCGAAGTATGTGGACTAACTAATAATTTTGTCTCTCTCTGTAAGATTTCTCTCACTCTGGAATAAGTGCCAATAACAAGTGGAAAGAACTGTTTCCTGGATGTATTTTTTTCTACTGACTAGTGCAAGAGTGTAAATATTTACCTCAGACGGGAATTAAACATTTAGAGGAGATTTTAGGACAAAGCTGAATAAGGTTATCTCTACCTTGACTAGAGACAGAAAAAATGTAATTTGTTTTCCATAATTGCACAGTAAAAACACCCAGCATCTAAAATACCTTGCCTTGGCCACTCCTTCCAGCAAGTTAGGAGACTAGTTGAGCAGTTAGTGTGATCAACTTTAACAATACTTTTGCACTTATTACCACAAAAATGACGTAATACAGTTTTTCTGTCATTTGCCGTAGAATTAAGTAACAGTTAATTGGCATATATGGCAAGACGTAAAACCTGTGAACCAGAGTTGCAGTTGTACTTCAATAGGCAAAACTATATGACCAATAGCTATATGCTGAACTTAGGATCTCTCTGCTCTGAGCTTTGCCTTTCAGTACTTGAGCATTTGGATACTTTTTTTTGGAGTTTAGCCTCCTCAGAGAGCCGTAAACAATCTCTCACCTGCCTCACTTAAGATGATGTGAACAAGCCCTCACAACTGCTTCATTTAATCAAAGAAACCTCCAGAGAAATTTCATCTATCAGCAAATCATTTAGGAAGTTTTATGTATGAGGATTTAATTTTTTACTACTTTCGACTTCCTGGAAAATTTAGAGAACAGCTTTCAATCAGGCTAATGTTATAATTGTTCCCTGCTTATTTTCTCCCAAAACCTAGAAATACTGCCAGCTTTCCCAAAGAGAACTGTAAAAGTCAGAAAAAGACCTAGTTTAGACTTGAATAGAGTTTACCAGCTTTATTTGCTCAGGCTTAAGAGATTACAAATTCTTGAATGTTGCTATTTGTTCGAGTTGTACATAACAATAATGATGCTTCATCCTGTTCCAGTACATCCAGCAGATCATAAAAAAGACTGTGTGGTCTGTAAGTTTCTGTGCTTCATGGCAGGTTTTGTAAGCTTACAGTGACATAGACAGACCCTGCAAACTCCCAGGGAATACCTTTCTCTTAACTAAAAAAAAAAGCCCCATTGTCTTACAGGGCTTAAAAAAAATTACTTGTTGGAAAGCAGTTTCTATATCTACAGTAACTGCTACATTGAGATCAACAATATCTATTCCCATTCCTGTTTCTTAGAAGCACAGTGCATGCAGAGGAATTCCAAGAAATTAAACAATGTAAATGGGAAAATTGGTAAAGAAACAAATATTTTCTTACCTTTTTTTTTTGATAAGTACAAGACTTTCTTTTAAACCTGAACATTTTCAGACTAGCTGAACTTACAGAAGGGAAAGGGGAAAAGGGGAAAAGGGAGGGGAAGGGGAAAGGAAAAGGAAAAGGAAAAGGAAAAGGAAAAGGAAAAGGAAAAGGAAAAGGAAAAGGAAAAGGAAAAGGAAAAGGAAAAGGAAAAGGAAAAGGAAAAGGAAAAGGAAAAGGAAAAGGAAAAGGAAAAGGAAAAGGAAAAGGAAAAGGAAAAGGAAAAGGAAAAGGAAAAGGAAAAGGAAAAGGAGGAAAAAGGGAAAAGATAAAAAATAGAAATACAGACTTAAATGGAAACAGATTTTTTCTGAGCTATAGGGAGAGTTACATTTAATTGTAGAGTTATGAGGCGGCTGCAAAAACACTTGCCCCAGTGATAGACACAAATATCTACTAAGTAGCGATGAGTGGAAGACACGAGGTATATGTGTCAAGGTTAGCAATCAGTAAATGTCACAGTGTTTCACAGCACAGTCATGAACTAGCTAAACCTAATTATTGATCATTATAAATTAATTGTCGCATTATTTTTGCCACTGAGGGCAATTTGCATTCATTTGGCACAGAATAGAAGAGCAGGTAGGTTTGTTGCTATCTTCCAAGAACACGCATTAGCAAACCAAAGCAAAAACCCTGTCAGCTACAAAACTTTCATATTTCCTGTTGAGCACAAAGGAGAAGGAGCACCTTATTTTTTACTGTAACTACAATAATTCAGGGAGTGTCTGTAAATAAAGCCTTTACTGAAATGTTAAGGTTTAAATGTTATACCTTCACCATGGCAGCTGTGATAAGGAAGAGAAGACAAGAAATATAAATTGTTTGGGAGCTATGACAATATATAGTTTATAAATGCTTGTAAGAGTGCAAATGTAAAAAAAAAAAAAATCAGTTCCTTAAAATAGTCATAAAGAGTGTTTCTAGCTTACTAGATGTAAATTCTCACTGTTGCTTCATTAGCATAGGAAGTTTTTAATTCCTTGTTCTAAACAGTATTGTTTTGTGTTAAAAAAATAAATGTTGCCTATATATCCAGACAACCAGCAGTCAGTGAAGAGATTGCTACAGGGCCAGCTTCTCTCAAAATGATGTGAAAAGTAGATTGTAGCCCAACCATGAGTCTTGCAAACGTTCATGTTGCACACACTCCCCCTTCATGTCCTTACTGTCTACTTCTTTCTTCAGTTCACACAGCCATTATTTCCTCCAGATATACTCATGCTCTTTACATGCTCCTAGTTCATTTTTAGTGACTGATCAAAATGGCAGAATATGGTACACCCAAGGCACAATTGTTGGTGCAATCACTCTTCACAGGGGTGCAGATTTCCCAGCAAAAGCACCATTCCCTGCAGTCTCTGCAGGAAGCGGAACAGAGGAAGAAGGAGACAAAGGTATTGAGGGAGAAACTGCCAAACTAAGTTCTTGTCCTTTCCTTGCAACGCCGGTTGTCTTTACTTAGGGACACCAAGATCTCCATCTGACTCTCACTACTGAAAGACAGCCCATCCCTTCAACAGGAACTGAATACGAAGACAGAAAGAAGGAATAAAGAATTCAAATCAGAGCAGAAAAATACCAACTGGAAGATGCAGACAAAAAAATTAAATTTATTTTATCTATTCATCTAAGTAGCCATGGTATTTTGTTCATATAATGAAATGGATTTAAACCACTGAATCTTCTACAGACAAATACATAGTGGTCCTAAGAATGTAAGAATACATTTGTTCATCTGGAATAAATTAATAACATATTGATTTGGTGACGTCTATTATCCAAAGGAAAAGGTAAATTGAATTTAATGATGATAATCAAATAAGAACATGTATGAAAATCTTAAATTATTCCCAATATCAGTAACAGAACAAACTCCAAAGAAAAAGAAATAACAGTTTAGTCAGTAAAAGATAAGAAAATAGTGCTTCTTAAGAAAATGTCTTCTCTCATTATCTCACAAGATGGTAGATGCTGGAAATGCTTTTGAAGCTTCTGCCACCTTTCTACACAACTCAGTCTTTAGTATTGAGTTCTGATTGTTCTTAACTATAAGTCAGTCATATCTCCAGTGCTGGAGAAGAAATTCAGCAGATAAAAGAGCACTGAAAGAAAAGAGAAAAGCTCCAGAATGTCTCATATAGGTGGAAGCAGGTATCCTATGGAGATGGCTCATCTACAGTGGCAGCCTAAATAATCAGTTTAGACTAAAAACCTGATATTTATATATTAAAATTTGGGGAAGTGAATCCCATCTTCTGTGTGTGCATGATCTATTTCATATAGCCTTGATTACAGTTAGATCCTCAAGGTATGCCCATAATACTGCTACTCAGACTGCAAGTAATACTAATACTACTCATAATACCAATAAGAATACAAACATGAATATTAATAAGATTACTAACATTTTATTTTAAGGGTATAAAGTCATAGCAAAATATTAACTGTCAAGAATAAAAGCCATGAAAAACGATAGCATTTTTTTATCCCATCTTCACTTTCTGCAACAGAGAAAGATTGCTCAATAGTCTTTATACTACTGCAGAAAAGTACTAGCTATTAGAGAAAATTTAGGACAAAATTCCAGGGAAATTTTCTTTCATTACTTCAACAGAAGTTTAAGTTCATTACTTACAACAGAAAACTGCAACAAAGCTGGTCAACTCTAGGACAATTCTCTTTTTTCACACTATCAGAGTAAAATCCTTTGCTTTCACAAAACCTCACAAAGTATAAAGTATTACAATACATCCAGCCTTTTATGCTTGCTTTTTAAATATATTTTGTTTAAATTCAATGTCACAAGCTATGCAAGCTCTTTGGAATCAAAATAACTTTGCAAACTGGAATTCTGAGTTTGAATGGACAATGTTATTCTGTATTCTGAAACCCAGTAAAACCATCTTAAGAAAAATGGGATCGGCTACTCAGTTTTAGCAGAAATAGCATGGGTTTAAAGCATGTTGTCACATGTGATAAATGCAGTTTCATGGCATTAGACATAACATAAAGAATTGTTGATTTTTTTCACCCAGATTTTTCCAATTTATGTAAATACATCATATACTGAGTCAATCCTTGTAATCTCTTGAGTTTAGCTATTTTAAATGCTATGGGGAAAGTTGATGGTTCAAGAACTGACATGCATTTATGGTGCTCTAAGCCCTTCATTGTATATCAGATCAAAGTCAGTGGCTTTCCTGTGTGTATCAAAGGATGTGAAAAAAAGCAGAATGAAAAATTGAGAAGTTGCAATGTACTTCTAAAGGAATGTGATAGGGGCAAAGCTTTTCTTTGCCCCCCTTTCATGGCAGAAAGATGAGCAGCTCCACCACAGACAGGATAAACCACATCTACTCATCAGGGCAAGGGACACCTGCAGAGGAAGTTGGCAGAGTTTATTCTGTGGTTCCTGTGCAGAGCTGGCTCTCCACTGGCTGGTACAGTTAAGCACTATTAAAAGCTGCTATTCATTCACTGAAATAAATAAATAAATAAATAAATAAAAGGTCATTTATGGTTGACAGACCTGAATCTTCAGTCCCTTTGTTCCCATCACCCTTGATAGATGAAACCCTTCACATTCAGTCTCTTCTCTATACACACACAATAATAGCAGAGTATGTCTTATCTAAAGAAAGTTAAACATCTGCTCCAAAATAGGCATCTGGACCCCTTACCATCAGCAGAGGGAGCGGGGTCCCTTCCCAATATGATTCATCCAATTTGCTTTAAATAATTTTCTGTAGATGGATGAACAGCCTCTAGAAGTGCCTGTGTTTCCTTAGTGATTACAAAGGAGTCTAAGCAACTGGCTTAGATTAGCTGCCAATTCCTAGAGAGTTAATGCTAAACAAGACAAATTTCACCTGCAGAACAAAACGGGAACAAGATGCTTTCTTTCTTTTTCCTTTCTGGCACATTTGGGCCCTGGGGAACAAGGCATCCCTCACCTTTGACTTGCAGAGCAACAGCTCTTGCTCCTTCCCCAGAGCCAAGGGAGGTGCAGGGGGGTCAGCAAGGTCTTATTTACTCCTTCCTGCAAGGTGACAGACCCAGTATAGCCCAAAAACCAATAAGGAGCTCAGTAGCTGGTACTTTCCTGGCCAGCCATTATACTCTCATTCAAGCAAAAAATCGAGACACTAGGAAAGTGGTTTCACGTGTTTCATGGTCCCATTGAGTAACAGGGGTGTGTCTGCTAGCTAATGACTGTTCTTCAGTATTTACTGCTCTAAGGTTAACGCCAAAGCCTATGCAGCCAATGCAAATGTTTCTGTTGCCTTGTAATACCAGACCTTTAACCATTGCTTGTTATTTACTGCTGATAATAGCAAAACAATGCTTATAGCATGTGAAGACTTTCAGTTTTCACTATAGTCTATCAATAAGACATTAAAGATGTGATTCTTGTTTTGATTCAAATTAAATAACACATTTTCCTTATGACAATTTTCTGATCTTACCCTCAGCAAATGTTAATATATTGTTGAGAATGTTTTAGAGTGTATCATGTGTCATATATTTTGTTTTGCTTGGGCCACATAAACAGGTGAACAGGTTTCTACTTTATTTTTGTGGAAAAAAAAAAAAAAAGATTGCTGAAACATAAAAAGTTGAAAGTTTTTTGAAACCCCTTCTACCAGAAGATAACTTCATCACTTTCTGTGAAATACTTTTATTTCTACAGCTTATACAAACTTATTTTCTATTCTTTCATTTTCAATGTGTGTAATATGCCTTTTTTTTAAGATACTATCAAAATTAAATTCTCTGCCATTTTACACTTTTTATACACATAAATCTTGAAACCTACATGCGTGCTAGATGTCTAGTCCAAAAGACTCTTCAAGGCTTCTTGCAAGAAGAAACTGAGAAAAAGAGTCACGTCAAGAGTTCATTTTAGCTTATCTAAATTGTTCCCCGGAGGTACTTTTTCTCTTTACTGTTGCAGGAAGTTTATATGACTAACTTAAAGTAAACTTCAAACGTTTAGCTAGCGCAAGCTGTTTGAGATTAATTTCACATGATGTTCATGGAAATTATTAATTTCTTAATTAAAGAACTAAAAGTGTATTTGACTGATCCTACCAGTGCTCCTATTAATTATTAATTTTTCTAAGTATGCTTAAATACTTTTTATTTTGCTATTCAAAAGCCTAATTAAAAGTAAATTTTAGGTGCTTGATGAACGTATGATTAGAACTGTCTTAGCAAGAAAATGTCAGACTCTTATTCCTTAGAGACTTTAACACTCTGTATTTAAGTCGACCCTGAATGACATCAGTATAATAATTTGAACTGCCAAACAGTATTCTAAGAAATTCCATGTTCCCAAATTTCCATATGCATTTGAGTCAATTCAGATATAAGACAGATTTATAATAGACACAGCTTTCTAAGACACCTGGAATTGAATTAAATGGTAATCTTACTGCATTTCTTAATTAAGAAACACTTTTTGAGTAAGGGCACCATGTCATGTACTTTTTTTACCCTTGCAAAATAATGTAGGGCTACCTGTCTTGTTTACAGTGTATCATGTAAGTTTTTGGCTCTGTACTAAAAAGAAAAATTCAAACAAAATTAGCACTGGGAATAGATTGTGAGTCTGTGGTGATAAAACCTGCTTCAGCTAAAAACACAATCTACAGTTTTTTGCCCTGCATTGAGCACAATTCAGTCAGAGGACACAGCTCACTCTCTTACCAAGGTTACAGTCCCTGTATTCATAATCAGAAATGTGGCTTTTGACAAACCTCTGTCAAGTTCTCAGTGGGTAAGAGAAAAATGTGCCTGCCTGATGGCAGAAAACATTCACACAGAAAACATTCAGATCTCCAACATCACCCTAAGCCAGGTGTACACTCATGTATTGATCTCAATGATTAAAATGATGCCACCATACCTTACAGAAGGGAACACACCATAAATTCATACATTAAATGCAGTCCACAAGCTAAAAGAAAAAAAAAAAAAAAAAGGAAGGATCATTCCCATTTTTGAAAGAGGTATTCTGCTAGATTTTATAAGGAAATTTCCCAAAGGTACTTAATTCTGTTGGGTCATATTTCCACAGTTCCACGGTTCTCATACTTAGCTGTAGACTGCAGGGTGTCCTACTCCAGGCTGATAAGCGTCTGGCAGCTTAAAAAAGGTGTGTCCCATTCCCCTTGGCCAAAAGGGACCACAAGGGCCGCAAGGATGTAGGGGAGGAATCAGAAAAGAGGATCCCTTAGGCTCTGAGAGGGGTTCCAAAGAAGCCTTCTCCCCTCAAATACAAATAAATCAAATAAACATGTGGTTTTGGCATCTGTGAGATGCTTTCCTGAAGTCTAAGTTGCAGGTCCAACTGATGACTCTGTGTTGAAATGAGTCACCACTATTCACTGAAACACCATCCAAAGCACTTGGAATGTGACTAGAAGCAGGGATCAGCACTTTTGGATGGTGCTACTTAAGACAAGAATTTGGAAACGGTCTGCATCCAGATAGTTAGAACTTGAATCAAACAGTACATTATTTACTTTTATTGCTGCCTGACAATGTCTGTTTCTAAAGAATCAACTATGAAGTTTATTAGAATCAGCTTCAGTCAGAAAGATGCTGCAGAACAAAATACCTCACAGAATAAAAATTTTTGCATTAGAAAGAATTTTCTTAGGCTATTTATGAGACCTGTAAAACATCTTTAGATGCTAGAGGTAAAGAAGATAATGCCTACTCGCTCTCTACTAGCACTAAAACCTTTTTCATTCTAGACATTATGACTGAAAGGTGATTAATATGACACTTCATACTTATAAAATAATTAGTTTGTCCTTTTAGTCAGAGACTTTGGTCACAGTCATAAAAACCTTTTACTCAACAAAAATCATAACATAAGCAATTTTATGTAGTTCTGATGAGCTAATCATATACACAAGACAAGATCTGTAGGAGAGATTTATGAGAGGTCTGTTTTGTTAAAGCAATTGATGTTATGGGGATAAAAGACTGCATTTCAGATCCACTAGTTCTTCATCTCGTTAGGACCCCAAATGGCAGCTTGTACTAGTTAGCATCAATTCTACAAATGGTCTAAAAATGTCAGTGAATTTTTCTACTTAAGGGAGCTGTGTACCAATGACAACATGAATTTACAATGCATTTATTAGTCTCTATTTGCATATTATGATTGGGATTCATTTTCTGTACTTTAGCTATCTAAAAATTAGGTAATTACATGCAGCAAGGGGAAAAGTCTCCTCTTCTTGTAGGATGTGCAACCTGTTTCCAAAGAAATTAAAAGGATTTCCTTTTATTTCTGAGCGGTGGAAATGGCACCGTCACCTACCTTCTATGACAGCGTATCGTGTAGCACAGCCAGTGAGGAAGAGAAAGACTTGGATTTAACACCCTTCTTAGTCTGTTTTACAGCTTCCCAAGCTATAGTTCAACTGGAGAAAAACTGAATAGTCTAGAAATTTTCTGCCCCTCTTACTTGAAGCCATTCCATAATATGAGAAGTATTACAGCAAGAGCAAGGGAGTGAGCGTAGCCCTCAGTGTTTGAACACTCTTCAGAGAGAAAATTTTCTCCTAATTTCTCTTTAAATAACTCAGTAACAGTTCAGTGTTTTCTCATTGGAGCAGGGATCAGAATAAAGGTCCTTCTTCTCCCAGAAAAACATCTCTGTATTATCCATGTTCAACTTTACACTTTTTTTCTCTATTTTTCCCTAACACCAAGATTATTTCCCTTTATTTCTCTTGCACAATGTCATATCTTCATCAAGAGGAGGAATGAATGCCAAAAGTGTGTAATATATTGGTGCCTTGAACTACTTTTTGCTTCTTAGCACTGGGGTCTTAAATCCCCTGAGGGAAAGACAAAGTCCATCTCCTCACCGTCACTGAACCACCCGAACACACAGGAACTGAAGTGAGAGGGAGTAACATTTCTCTTCTTACAGTATTATATTGTGAAAGAAAGAGTGATATCTTCCATTGCTTATTCATCTTTTGAAAGAAAAGACTTAGATGACAACCCTGACTTGAAAGGGGGGGTTTGGCAGCTGTGTAAATACATGTCCTTAACCCCAGGGAATGCCTGGCACACCCCTGTTACCAGTGTTTACTACCAGCTGCTTGCTCAGCAAGCTGGTTTTTGTGGAATCCAACCTCAGATGCCTAACCCTCCTCATGAATGCTGCAGGGAGTCACAAAGCTGAGGTACAGGCTGTAAATTCTGCACAACAGTTTGATTCACGGAATCAGAGAACCACGGAATTTCAGAGTTGGAAGGGACCTCTAGAGATCATCTAGTCCGAATCTCCTGCTAAAACAGGATTGCCCAGGGCACATTACTCAGGACTGCATCCAGATGGATCTTGAAAGTCTCCAGAGAAGGGGATTCCACAACCTCCCTGGGCAGCCTGTTCCAGTGCTCTGTCACCCTCATCGTAAAGAAGATTTTTCTCATATTCAATCGGAACTCCAGCTTGTGCCCGTTACCCCTCATCCTGTTACTGGGAACCACTGAAAAGAGCCTGGCTCCATCCTCCTTCAACCCACCCTTTAGATACCTGTAAACATTAATAAGGTCACCCCTCAGCCTTCTCTTATCCAGGCTAAAGAGTCCCAGCTCTCTCAGCCTTTCCTCATAAGGGAGATGCTCCAATCCCTCAATCATCTTTGTTGCCCTTCGCTGGACTCACTCCAGTAGTTCTCTATCTCTCTTAAACTGGGAAGCCCAGAACTGGACACAGTATTCCAGTTGTGGCCTCACCAGTGCAGAGTAGAGGGGGAGAATGGCCTCCCTTGACCTGCTGGCCACACTCTTCCCTATGC
>VXBO01001807.1:165123-189414 GCA_013400135.1 Rhinoptilus africanus | reverse complement strand
CAACCAGTTATAACATCATAGAAGGCTATGAGATTGGTCAAGCATGATTTACCCTTGGTAAACCCATGTTGACCACTTCCAATAACTTCCTGTTCCTGAAAGTGCTTGGATATGACATCCAGAACGAGTCGCTCCATTACCTTCCCACGGATGGAGGTGAGACTAACCAGTCTGTAGTTCCCCAGGTCCTCTTTCTTGCCTGTTTTGAAGACTGGAGTGATGTCAGCCTTCCTCCAGTTCTCAGGCACCTCTCCTGTTCCCCATGACCTTTCAAAGACTATGAAGAGTGGTCTAGCAATAACATCTGCCAGCTCTCTCAACACACACAGATGCATCTCATCAGGGCCCACGGACTTATGGATGTCCAGTTTGTCCAAGAGGTCTCTAACCTGATCTTCCTCTACTGGGGAAAACTCTTCCTCTCTCCAGACCTTCCCCCTGGCTTCCAGGGCCTGGGATTCATGAGGGATAGCTTTAGCAGTGACGACTGAAGCGAAGAAGACATTCAGTAGCTTTGCCTTCTCTGTGTCTTCCACCACTAGGGCTCCAATGTCATTCATTACTGGGTATACATTGTCCCTCCTCTTCCTTTTTCTACTGATATACNTCTTCCTTTTTCTATTGATATACTGAAAGAACCTCTTCTTGTTATCTTTAACCGTGGTGGCCAAGATGAGTTCTACTTGAGCTTTGGCCCTTCTAATTTTCGCCCGGCATAGCTTCAATACATCTTGGTATTTTTCATAAGTAGCCAACCCTCTTTTCCAAAGATCATTAACCTTCCTTTTTTCCCTGAGGTCCAGCCAAAGATCTCTATTTAGCCAGGCTGGTCTAATTCCCCATCTGCTCTTTTTTTGGGACTTGGGAATGCCCTTCTGCTGTGCTGTGTTCCTCCTTGAAGTAAGACCAGCCTTCCTGGGCACCTTTGTCCTTCAGGACTTTCCCCCAAGGGATACTCTGAACCATGCTCCTAAGCAGGCCAAAGTTCACCCTTCGGAAATCTAAGGTGTCAGTTTTACTGTCTCCTTGCCTTGCTTCACCAAGACTCAAAAATTCTATAATTTCATGATCACTCTGCCCAAGACCACTTCCTGTCTTTACAACCCCTATAAGACCTCCTCTGTTAACAAGCAGCAGGTCCAGTAGGGCACTTTCCCTAGTTGGCTCCCTCACCAGCTGTGTTAGGAAGTTGTCTTCCACACACTCCAAGAGCCTCCAGGGCTGTTCACTCTCTGCTGTGTTATATTTCCAGCAGACATCTGGGAAGTTAAAGTCGCCCACAAGAGCAAGGGCGAGCGATCACAAGACCTCTGCCAGCTGCGTATAGAATATTTCATCAGCCTCTACATCCTGGCTGGGGGGGTCTATAACAAACTCACACCACAATGTCTGCCTTGTTGGCCTTCCCCTTGATTCTTATCCATAAGCACTCAAAAATGTCGTCATGGACATTGTTAAGTTCTTGGCATTCAAAACCGTCCCTGACATAGGCGGCCACCCCTCCACCTCTCCTTCTTTGCCTACCCCTTCTGAAAAGTTGGTAGCCGTCAATCACTGCACTCCAGTTGTGCGTGTCTTCCCACCATGTTTCTGTGATGGCAACTATATCATAGTTCCCCAGCAGTACAATGGCCTCCAACTCTTCCTGTTTGTTGCCCATGCTGCGTGCATTAGTGTAGATGCACTGGGATAGCTGGGATAATTGCCTTGCCACTTTACTGGGGGAACAAGTCCTTATTCCCACCTGACCGTGCTCAGACATTTCTGCAATTGCCACCCTATCACTACTCCTCATGTCTTTGCTAGCACATGGATCATCATGTCCTACCTCCACTGCAACAACAGGCTGCAAGACCTTGCTAGTGCTTTTACCCACCAGCACTGGCATGCTGCTCCCAGGCACCACTTTAGCAACTCAGGTTACATCCCAGTCCCCCTTCAAACCCAGTTTAAAGCCCTTTCAATGAGTCCTGCTAACTCCTGTCCCAGAATCCTTCTTCCCCTTTGGTTTAGGTTTTCCCCACCTGTTGCTAGCAAGTCTGGTGTCCTGTATATCAATCCACTCTTCCCTGTGCAGCCCAGAATTCTGTTGGCCTTCTTGGTGACAAGGGCACATTGCTTGCTCATGGATAATTTACTAATTTACTAGCGGATAGAAACAGCTGAGCAGTTTAACACATACATACTTCCTTCTGGCGCTTGGCCTGGATTGCCACCCTTGCTTATGAGGCAACTTCTGGAGCTTGGTTCTAAAAATTTTCTTTATTGAAAGTTGTAGATAAAAGGATTTTTCAGTAAAGGATAGTTACTACAAAAATCATCAGCCTCATTCTTCTTAGCCATCTATACCCATTTATTATATTTTTTAAGGCACAGTTTACAGAAAATATCTTTTACTTGTAACAATTATACATTTGCATTATGGCATTAAAAAGTGGGTCTACAGAATAAACAATGTATGTTGAGATGCTTCCATGGAACAGCAGCAGGTCATATCCACTCAAAAGTTTGAAATTTTACAGTCTTCAAAGGTCCTCAGCAAATCTCTTCTGCTGAGTCCTCTTGGGTTGATTCAAAATTTTATCTCGCACAATTGTCACAGTGTATTTATTACCTGCTGCGCGGCAGCAGTATATTACTTGTTTAGGGAAGTGAACTAGAATGGCTGAGGCAAGGAGACCCACCTCACCCTGTGACAAGGCAGTAACCTCTGGGAGGACAAAGACCACGCCAGGGAAAAGCCTCCTGCCGTGCTTCAGCTGACTCCAGGAAGACTAGGGAGAGAAACTGCTACTAGCCAACAGAGGAGGGGAAAACATAAAGCAGTGCTAAATAAAGCATTTTGAAAATTTGCTATGGGGTTTTTTTGATTACAGAACTGAATCACACAAGACAGGAGAGGAGACCCACAATCTCTAACATCTCAGATCTCCTGTTTTAGTTTGTGATGAGGTCTAGCAAACCAAAGAGATCAATGAAGCCTAAAGAGGGATCAAGATAAATAACAGATCAGCCAGGAGGAAACAATAGACCGTTCCTGCTCAGTTCCAGCTAAGATTCTTATCTACTTGGTTCTGGAGAAGAGAACTAGATTTTCCATTTCATTTAGTAGAATAACTTATTTTATTATTATTAATTCAAGTTTTGATAGACTGACAAGGTGTTAAAACAAGTCATGGTAAAAGATAAAACACAGATGTTAAATCTTTCCCTATGCACATGCTTAAAACCATACGCATCAGGGTAAAATGTGTTAAATAGCTTGATAAATAGATGTATTTTAACTGGGACATAGTCTTTTTATGTAACAAAAGTGTTACTGGATATAGATGCTTTTTCAGATCATTTCATTAATACCTTAAGCTTCTCAGTTGCATGTATATCAAAAATGTACCCCAGCATTCCTCCTGGGACATTCTTTCTCTTTATTTATCTTGCTTTTAAAAGCCTTTTTTGGCACTCTTTCTCCTATATTTACAACATTTTTGCATAACATTTTACATTGGAAGTCTGCGTTACTATAGTGCTTTGTTTGCACAATCAAGGGGCTTGGGACAATGGTAGCAGGATAATTCATACCAGCTTTCACCTGGAAATATGTTTAAATTCATTAATAGCTCCACGCATTTTGCTGGATTAGCTGCATACTTAAAGCTGACCACATTGCTGGATTAGGCTCAAAGTGTTCAGGAATTTTGGGGGGTATACCATAGCCATATAATTCAACTAATGAAAGGAAAAATTGGAGAACAGATAAAGCAGAAACACGATACAGGGTGACAGAAAACAAAAAGTCAGACTTTGTGTTGAATTATCAAATCTATTTTCCATAAATTACCCAAAAAGGTATTTCTAGCAAAGCTAAGCAGTTCTGAGTGAGAGGCTGCAAACTAGAAAATGACTAAAATAAAAGAAACAAAGAACTCTTCCATTATGGTGCTCTTTTTTTTTTTTCCCTAACTTTGTGTTGGGCTTCCAGTAAAACTGAAAGACAGTAAATATATACGTTGTAAAAGAGTTTTCTGCATGAAAAGAGAGAGATGGTGCACAGTGCTCTCTAGAACTCACTAAGAAAATCCCATTAAGAAATGTCTCAATAAAATAGCAGTTAGCAGTTTTAATAAGATAAATAAAAAGAAGAATATATACAGTGAGTAAATCTTACATCCCTGTCCTGGTTTGACCCACAACTCGACAGTCCCTTCAGATGCTGAGAACCCCACATTTGTGCAGCATCAGAGAGACTCTGGGGGGATTTTCCCACAGCACACTGTGCAGACCCCCTCCATGGAGAGGTTCCTCTTCCCTCCCATGTCACAGTGCCCTTTATTTTGGGTAACAAGCAGAATCATATATCTTCTCCTGACGGGTTAGACTGTTACCTCTGTCGCAGCACCAGCCTTTGCATGGCGCACACCAGCAGTTTCCCATACAGCGGGTGCACATGCTGACATACAGACTGTTTGGGCTCCAAGTGCAATGCCCAACAGAGCAGACATAGCCTGTTCAAGATCACTAGCTCCTCGAATAAAAAGTCATCTGTGAGGCTGCCAACATAAACAGTTGAATCCGAAGTGCTGGTATGAAAGCAAGATAAACATTTAGATTCATTGCAGTATCAGGAAGAACTTCCTTGAAAGGAGATTTAAGCTCCTGAAATACTCTGAAAGAAAAGTGGTAAAAGGTCCCTAATTCAGCATGCTTGTTTGGACATGAAAATTCTGCAGAATAGTCCTCTATTGACAAGAAGACATGGTAGAACAAAGAGTTAAAGGCCTGTCATCCATGCTTTCCATAAGTTTGATGAAACCTGTGTGTGAGACAATGCAGGCAGGATGCAGGAACAGCCACAAAACCACGTATGAAAGGCAAATAACAAATTTAATCTTGATACCTCGCAGAACGGGGAATCTACGAAGCAGCATCACCTGGACAGAGGCATGCAAGCAGAGAACGCAGGCACTGCAGAGTGAGAGAGAGTCCTTATTAGCAAGAGAGTCCTTGTTATCAAGAGAGTGAGAGAGCTAGAGCTCAGACTTGCTGTTCTCGCCTGCATTTCAGGGACTGAAGCAGGCATAGTTCTTCACTGTGCTTTGATCTTCCTCAACAGTTGGGCAGGAATCTCGGGCATGTTCAAGAAGATACCCCTGAGTCCATCACAGGCTTATCCAAGTGCAGGTGTTCTGCTTGCCGAGCACATAAGACTAAACAACAATCAGTGTGATATATACGTTTTCCAGCACCCCACATGCAAGTCACTTGAGAGTATTTACAGTCCCCCTTGCCAATCTTCCGTCACTTTCCCACAACTTGTAATTAGCAGGTTCTGTAAATAAACAAGAACCCATGGTGCTGTCAGCCCACATGGGAGTCTTGAGATGAATAAGGATTGAAGGGCTTAGTTAAGTATTTGCAGAAGGTAATTTACTGTAGCTCTTAGAAATGTGCTGTCCATAGTCACAGGTAAACTCTCACTGTGATTTATGCATGCCCTGCAGCCAACTACATCAAGAGTTTTCATCTCAGCTGTGGAGAGAGAGGTGCACGAGACCTCATGATTCAGAAATGTGATTCTCAGTGTTTTAACCCTAAGAATGGGCATTCTAGTTCCTGAAATAACCATAAACTTTTCAAAGTTTGGGTTTACCTTTAGTTCACATGAAACTACCCTGGGGTTAAACTGCTCAAAGACCTTGTGGTACAGATGTGAGCTAAGCAAAACTGAGACGGTATTATTTAGGGAGTGGCGAGCAGGCAAACAGGTAAAATACTTGGTATTGCAGAAGAATGGGAACCCTTCTCATTACCTGGCTTTCATTTGGACCAATTGATTAGGCACACAGTTAAAATCACTATATAGCTTCCCTTTTTGTCATACTGCCTTTGAAGGACTAGCACTGAAGGTTCAACTCTCTAATAGGACTCTGACAGCTTTTAGGAAAATGCCCTCAGTGTCTTCAACCATCAGAAGAGAAAAGTGTTGAAAAAGGAAAAGATCTGAGGAAAGCTTTTGTTCCTGTGTGAGACAGAGAAGAACTGACTGAAGCTCTTTAAGAAGAAAAATGAGTTTCTGTGTTCAGAAGGGAGAGAAAAGCTGACGCTGCTGGTTTAGGGGTGATGACACTTCAAAGCAGGCATCGTCACAAGTGGTATCGTCACAAGTTGCATCACCCAAGGAAATGATATAAACATCTCTCAGCCCGAAAGTATCCAAAGTATACTCTGGGGAAAACAATCCACAGTACAAAGCAGCTTCCAGAATCTTTCATCTAATAGAAAGCAGGGCACAAAGAAGTATGAGGTGAAGTTAATAATCTATTATCTTGTTTCGTGGTCTCCGCATGTATTTATGTTCCCATGTTGTGAATGGAAAAGTGGTCAAAGCAAAAGTAGCCTTTGCTGTCCCAGAATGCTCACTCACAGTTAATTCTTCCTCAGGACATAGTGGTTTTATTTTGTTGATTTTAAAAGGCACATGATTTGGAGGAAAGAAAAACAGGAAGGAAACAAAAAAACCACAATTATAATGACATGTGGTTGTAATGTTTTGAATTTTTTTCATCTGTTATAAACATCTCCAAGGGGACCTGTATTTATCTACGAGTGCCTGGTATAAACTATACAAAGAAAGAAATGCAAATTGTGCTATAACCTCTTCCAAAATGTTACCTGCTCTTTCACTTTGTTGAAAATGCTTAGAAAATAGCTTTTTTCAAAAGTCGCTTTCCTAAGTAAGAAAGGATTATATCATCTCTTTCTATATGTATGAACCTCACAGATAATTTCTGAATACATTGGCCCATTTCAACCATATTTGATGGAGATAGAGATGTCAAATGTATAAAGTTTATGCACATTTCATGAGCAGAGACAGCATGGTATACCTTAAGGAGAATACAAACACTCTTAGTGAAGTAAAGACAGGAGTATTAACTCACCACTTATTAGACAACGAAGGGTCTAAGCGGGAGGGAGATGTTATGAATGCTTTAAATGCAGGAAAAGCCTCATTGGACACCAGAAAAGCCAAACAAACCATAAAAAATAAATTTAAAAAAATTTACAAATAACAATTTTTCTTTAGTTTCACTCTGAAGAGGTGCACAGGTGAGACTTCGCAGAAGTCTGTAACCTACAGCTGAAAACATCCCACTAGCTAAACACAAAAGCTCCCATGTTGAGTCTATGAACCAGACTCCATCCTCCCTCAAGGCATGTCAAAATTGAGATGCTAAGCCTTCACAAGCATTGTCAACCGAAAGCTGTGCTTTAGTGAGTGTAAGCAGGAATCCATTTCCATTTTCATGTATCGTCCTTTGTTTCATCCTGCAGCCCATCCACCTGAAATTTGCCCTGTGTTCAAACCCAGCATCACTGCCATAGAGCATACACTGGGAAGGTGCAGGAGCCAAAAGCTGCCACCTCCCTTCACAGGGAAGTCCACCATCACAGGTCATTTTCTCCGCCTGCTCCACTAGCACTGCAGGTTCTCTCTGCAGCCATGTAAATTACCTTACATCTCTTACACATCTGTAAAGAAATATTTGCAGCGCATACGCATCTGTGTGCTATATAGTGTGGCATAGATATAAACTGCAGGCAATCTATTTGAAAATGTTGTATTTGATGTGAAATTATATTAAATACCTTTATGATTAATCAACATTATATAAATGTAAGATATTCTGGGGCCAAATACATCACTGATGCATTTTTATTACCCAGACTCACATGCATGTGCCTGAAAATTCTTTTTATATCGATAAACATTACCCTGTTAAACCTGGATCCTGGTGTGATTACTGTGTGTATTCAATCCTAGTCTTCTCCCACTCTTACTTTACTATTACACATTCTAAGGAAAAAGTTACCTAACATTATGTTATTTTATGAGTCACAATAAATATTAAATCCAGACAGAGCATCTTTTCTTTTTTGATAAAATTATACAGGGAAGCAATTGGTATCTTGAACTATGATTCTGTGCATGTTGTCTTTCCCTACTCCCTTCCATTTTGCTTACATGGACTCAAAACTTAGTTGAGCCATGATTTCTTTTTTTAACTATGCCAAAGCTTTACTACTGTATTTTTCACAGCTAAGGAAGATTCCACTGTAGTTCATATCTAAAAAAACCCCACTCTGATCAGAATTGAAACAAAGAATTTACCTTTAGTGCACGCTCTTTCAGAAAAACACTGAGTAAATTTACAAAGAATACTGTGAATATTCTCCCTAAATTTGTTTTGCAACATCTTGCATTGTCTAAGTTAAACATGACAGTAAAATTAATCAGCTTATGATACCAGTTATATAAACATAGAAGAATATTTTTAGAAAGCACTACATTTTTTTCACACTTCCACAGCACGAGGTAAAACCAGAAAATATTCTCAAAAGCTGCTTGACAAAACCAATAGCATTGCTAAAGTTAGACTGAAAATATTCTAAGTTGTTTATTTCGTAGTTTTCTTCCTCAGAGCTCCTGCTGTCTTCTAATTTTTGGTGAATATGCATGAAATTAAACCTGTTATATTATCACTTAATATCAACTGTCACCAGTCCAAATTTGTAGCACATGGCAAAGTGCCATATAATGCCTGCCATATTATACCACTGAAGATACTGTTGTTATTAATCAAATTCCAGACTTTTAGGATTAATGCAGGTCCTAGCTCACATTGAGTGCAAAACTAATCAGCTTGGCAAAAACGAGAGCATCTACTACTAGACAGAAGTTCAGGAGACCAAGTTTTTCTGTGTCCAGATGAGACAGCCTTTTGTGAGTGAAATTTCCAAGACTCATGATAAGCTTTAACTGTCTGATTGCAATTCCCTACTGCCTTTCTGGATCTGATCCAAAGCCCATTTAATTCAGCTGGAGCCTGTCCACTGACTTCAGCAGCCTCGGGATCAACTCCCCTGTAGCCTACATAGCAATGAGTTTCTGCTCAAATTTGCTGCAGCTGAAAATGTTGCTTTCCCACCATTTTTAAAGCCATATATTAATAGGAGATAATAAAATGTCCCTGCTCCAGGAAATACTGAGTTCTGCAGTGGAGGTGGAGTGGAGGCAGTGTGCGGAGAGTTCCACACTAACTATAGCAGGCAAATGCTTATAAACTATTCAGCACCTTAATTTCTATTGATTTCCCTGAGAAATAAATACATCTACTAACCAGCCCTGCAGTCCTGCAGACTTTGAAACATCCTTAAAATTTGTCTCAGACAAACCTTGACGTCTTCTTTAACTCCTGTTGACTTCTACGGGTGACGAAGTCTTCAACAGCAGATAGGATCAGGTTTTCTGTGTTACCTGTGCATAGTCAAAGCTAAAAGCAGATAAATAAAGTTTATCAGTGATATAGTTCCCCCATTTCTCACTTGTGGCAAACAGATAAGTCCGCATTTATAGTACCATTACACCTGCCCTCCACGATATATTTGTACTTGAGTGCATTCAGAGAAGTCTTTGAGAAATACTCTTGTGTGTTTGTAAGAATGAAAGTCAAGCTAATGTTTAAATTCACTATAGTGTAACAATAACTGCAGTGTGCAGAAGGGAAAAATTAATTGCTGTATCTACTTATAATCCTTTTGTGAACTCTTTGGTTGCTGTTACATTATAGTATCCTTCTAGAGTTTTTACTTACTATCTTAAATCCACACATGTTCAACAAGTGGTGGGTTGCAATTTTGCTTAGATGAGCTTTTTCAGATGCCATGGGAAAAATTTCAGATACTGTGGCTATTGGAACCAATGGGAATATATCACTGTATACGCATCATATCAAACTGAATAGGCTTTTATTTCATTTTGGAGAGTCCTCAAAGGAAAGGAGTGCAGCTGTGTCTTTTCTGACTCCACAACAATGAGGACTTTACAGAGTACGTGATTCTATCTGCTTCCAGACATAGGAGATATTTCATGCTGTGGCTGCACAGGCTCCACTATCATGCAAAATTTTCCTTGAAGCACACATCCAGCACAAGATGGTTCCCATGTCCTACCTCAGCTCTAAAGCATAGTGTAACTGGACAAAATTTCTCACGTACAACACCAGAGTGAGATATTTATCCATCTGGAGAAACTCCCATGAAATGTTCTCTAAACTGCCTCCTTCCCACCTCAGAGGCTTTCAAGGCCCCAAGCTCTTTTCCCTTTCCTCTTTGCCTTCTAGCCTCGGGCTCCCTTTCCACCACTGGACCCACTCAGCTCACCCATGAAGACAGGCAGCTCCCCTTCCTGAGAGGCAGCAAGAATGACACCCACACATAAGGGCCTGTGTTTATCTTATTTCTTCATTTCAGATATTGTCTCAGTCAACCCTCTGTGTAGTATTAATCCTTGAGAAAGATAACTCTAAATTCAAGTGCTGGTTTAAATGGGAATGAAGATCTGAAAGTGTGTGGACACTATTGCTGGTGCATCTTCTGCCGAGAAACTCATCTTGATGTTCTGTTCTGGCCTCAGGTGATGGAATGGCAACATAGGTGGAGCATCTCAGTGTGCCACCATCCTTCTGGTTATTAAATTGTGCCTGGGAGGGCTCTGAATGCAGATACAAAGGCAAAGACAGTTCAAGCACCTCAGAATTGGGTGGAGGAGGGAATGGAATTTCACCCCAAAGAGGATGGGCCGAGTTCTTGCTGCTTTAACAAAGGAAAGGGCATCCTGTGAGGAGCAGAAGTGATGCAGTTGCTAATGAAACATATTTGTGTACTTCCATGTACTCCTTATACTCCTTCAACAGTTACAATACCCAGAAAAACTTCCCAGACCCTGTAGAGTGGATAGAATAACTTTGGATTTTTTTGTTTTCACCAATGACTTACTGTCAGCAGCCAACTGCCTATCTGGCCCATGCCTACTCCTGTCTGTAAGAAAAAAGGATTTCATGCCATGTTTTTATAATGCTTTGTTCTCAGTATGAAATATCATACGACAAAAAGAAATAGTCAAGAGGTGGGGTCATTTCTGGCTTTTTTGATTTTGGCAAAAAAAAAAATCTGAAAAGCATGTACACTTCTTTGAAAATTATTTAGTTTTTACTGAGAATATCTAATTTTTTTAAAAAATTTCAGTGATCATACAATCGTAGAATGGTTCGGGTTGGAAGGGACCTTAAAGATCATCTAGTTCCAACCCCCCTGCCATGGGCAGGGACAACTCCCACTGGGCCAGGCTGCTCAGAGCCCCATCCAGCCTGGTCCTGAATACTTCCAGGGATGGGGCGTCCACAACCTCCCTAGGAAACCTGTTCCAGTGCCTCGCCACACTCAAAGTAAAGAATTTCTTCCTGATAGCCAATCTAAATCTCCTCTCCTTCAGTTTGAAACCGTTACCCCTTGTCCTGTCACTCCACTCCCTGATAAACAGTCCCTCCCCATCCTTCCTGTCGGCCCCCTTTAGGTACTGGAAGGCTGCTATAAGGTCTCCCTGGAGTCTTCTCTTCTCCAGGCTGAACGACTCTGGCTCTCTCAGGCTGTCCTCATAGGTGCTCCAGCCCTCTGATCATCTTTGTGGCCCTCTACTTCACCCACTCCAACAGGTCCATGTCCTTCTTGTGATGAGGCTTCCAGAGCCGGAGACCCCCAGGGGGGTCTCACAAGAGCAAAGTAGAGAGGGAGAATCACCTCTCTCGACCTGCTGACCATGGTTCTTTTGATGCAACCCAGGATGCGGTTGGCTTTCTGGGCTGCAAGTGCGCACTGCTGGCTCATGTTGAGCTTCACATTAATAAGTTCAAAGCTGATTACTGAGACTGCTACCTCCCCTTAGTGGATGGATCTTTCATTGCTTTGAGAAGCAACACAAAGAGAAGGGCTTCAGTTTTCCCATGTGAGCATTGCATAATTGCAAAGAGGTTTCTTTTCCTGTTTGGCCTTTCTGCAAAGGAACTCTATTATCAGCCATCCTACGTGAACAATGATACAAGCAAATTCTGAGGAAGTTCTGTTTAAACTCACCCTGCCTCAACGGGATAAGAAAATGACAGTGACACTTCAGCCAACATACACATACATGGAAGGCACAAAAATACATACTCCTTTCTATTGAAGAGTATGAAAAAAAGACTGAAATGTGGACATGCAGTTGGAAAGAAGTTTAAAAAAATAAGATTAATTTTAATTAAGATTAATCTTAATTAAATTAATCTTTAATTAAGATTAATCTTTTTCATTACGATTAATCTTAAAGAAGAAGACACAAAACATAACCATGAATACAAATTCTATAGTCACGTATTTTAGGTAGAGACCAATTTTGAACTACTGGAATTCATAATCAGTCTTTTCCAGAGGCAGTTTTGCTAAAACCCAACGCACTTAGTTTTTCTTCTTTTATATCTCTGAACTCAGATGGAAAATTAAACCCAGTTCCTAACTTCATATCCGTGGCTTTTACTTGACTACCTCTACAAAAGTAATCTCTAGTATATCTCGGTATCTCGATGAAATAAGCAGACCTAGCTCTTAATCACGACCTGAAATATCCTTGCTGCCCACAATGCTTTGGGGGCACCGAGTCCCACGTCATGGTGGGTTCTGGAGGAGAGAGCAACAAGTCAACTTGATCCCATGACCTCAGGAGTCTATGCAGGACCTCAGAGAGGTACTGCTCTCCTTTATCCCAGAATCTGACATCAACAGTTCAGAGTTCACAAAACAAATAGACAAATTCCCAGATTTTCAACTTTTTATACATCCCCTCTCTGCAACCCCAAACATTTAGAGAGGGATGCTCAAACAGGTAGTTTGAAAATCCCACAGTGAGGAAGATGCGTTTTGCACATCAGCTGATGCTTGTCAGAGGCATAAGCAAGGTCAGTTGACAAAAAGCGGGCCCGTGGCTAATGTTGTAAAGCTACATCTACTCTACTAAAATGATACAAGGTCAGAGTGAACTGGAGCACTGGACCCCTGTTTGCCCACACAACTTAACTTTTTTCTCCCGGGTTCCACTTTTGGCTCAGCATTTAAATATGTAATATTTTCAGAAATTCTCTAAGACTTTCACTATATTTAAAAAAAAAAAAAAACCACAGATGTATAAAAGTTGCAGTTATTGAATTACACATCCAGCACTGAATTTAAATCTTTTCTGAGTTAGAAGACCTAATTTTTGATGCATAGGCAATGCCCCCCCTGTTCTTATCTATCTCTGCTCCCTCCCACATCTTCTTACATCAGAGACTGGTGCAGGACAGACTGCTGCGATTCATGTCTTGCCTCTATTCACATGCACTATAGCCCTGAGCCAGTTAGAGCTAGGAAACATCACATGGGATCTTGTACTGAAAGTCATTAAAGTTGTTCTTCACTAAGTAAATCTTACCTTTCATGTCTAAAGAATGGGTCACATATTGGACACCAAACAGGAAATGAAATGGGTGGAAAGAGAAAAATTATCATGAGACCAAATCAACATTTTTAAGTATTCCTTAGAGTTCTTGTGAAACGGGATAATGAAATTTCTCAAACTCCATTTCTTTCAATCTTTTTAAGTAAAGACTTTTTGGAGCATCAAAGGTATTCAAAAGGTGGAATAAGCTGCCAAACCCATCAAGAAAGAAGTGGGGTTTTCTAAAGGAAATCATTAAATGTAATTACTGAGCTTATAGGTCTAGTGAGAATTCCTGAAAGGAAAGATTTTTTCAGTGTTTCAATCACAGACAAGTTACTTGTAGAAATAACAGTTTTGTGGAGTGGTTATGAAGATGAGAACAAGAGAAAGATGTTGGTTTGGTCCTCAAATTGAAAATACTGCTTTATTCAAGTAAAGCAAACAAAAAAAGTAGAAGAAGTCAGAGTAGCTTTTTTTTAAAAAGTGTGGCAGCACATTCCTCCAGTTTTCATACACTTTTAGATCATATTTTTGTTCCTTGTGAAATTCATCCCTCTTGCACAGAGTCAGCACAAGGACCAGGGACTTTTAGTATTAAGGTGACATAGATGTTTGGGGCCCAGTTGAGCGCAATATTTATCATGGACCTTCAAGGAAGCACCTGAGTCTTGTGCTAGATCTCCACTCCAAGGTGGATTGCATCACAGCTGACTGCTAAGAATAGAATGTCTAAACCTCACACTGAAAGAGAGTCTCTCTAAGTGTGAAATGGCTGCTTCTAAATGGGCAGTCTATGATTCCAGTTTGAACTCCTGACTTAGCTCAATATGCTGTATTCATAAACAATGCAAATGATAGGATTTTTTTTCTGCTTATTTCTGTTGTTAAAGTAATACAAATGGCCAAAAATCCACCCCTTGACTGTGCAACTCTATTGCCAAACAACACTAAAAGGATTTCAATGCATGATACAGTGAAAGGATAATATATGAATCTGGAAGCCAGAAGGCCTGTTGGATAAATCTGGAGTGTGTTGGATAGGTTTTGACAGTGCATTTTTTTATTCTCTTACTGTCTATGAGAAGCTGGAAAACATGTAAATATTTGGTCTTCTATGGCAGAGGACTCAGGTCTCAACTTTTGTTAACCAAAATAGTTCAACTGGATAGCAGAAATCAAGTTAGCTATCTACCCAAAAGCACATTGTTCATCCACATGTCTGTGACTCAGAGGACCCGCTACCCCACGTGAGTATTACTTTTACTTGTACAGTTGCCGGGTTTGGAGTGCAAGGAAGCCTGGCAGAAACCCACCTATGATGTCCAGCATATTTAATCTCTTGAAGGACTGTATCAGTTGAAAAGCGTTGTCATGCGCTCACCAGAAGATTCTAACATGGCCAAGTTTTTTTTAATATCTTTGAGCCCAGGCATGATCTACTAAGAGCCCTTTCCCATTTGTACTGGTGGGATGGATACCAAGCCATCTTTTCTCACATGCTACTCCTTCTAGACCAAACTATCTAATTTAGACCTTTACTAGCACTTCAGCTGAAGGCAGCAGGAGTTTCATGGGAAAAAAGACAGAGCAAGGTCATTAGGGTAAATTCCTATAACTGGAATGGAAGCAGACAGTGCTGCACTCTGCTCAGCATTTTCCCCAGGGTAGCGTGCAAGGATTCAGCACCAGGCACCATGCTTTTGCTCTCATTGCTTTTACAATAAAACAAGGACTTCTGAAAAGTCACTGACTCCATGGGAGCTTTCCCCTAGCTTCAGGCCAGACAGCTTGAGATCACAAGTTTTGCCACTGATGCAAAGTAGCCCGGCTCTGGTCTCTTTCTCATCTCACTTAAACCTGGTAACTACTGTGTCTAAACATGACCCACCTGAGTCACCAGATCCACTAAGTCCCTAGGCTCCTACTGCCTTCCTCTGAGGAATGTCTCAGGATGCCACAGATGTCTCAGGATGCCAAGGTGGCGTGAAACCTACTCCACTGCCCACCCCTCCAAACAGATCCTACATCTGCTGGAGAGTCCAGCAATTAACTCAGTGTCACAATAACAGGCTTAGTTTCTGATGTTCCTGGACCTTCTTGGACCACTTGTCGTTTATCAGCCAGACATCTCTCTTTAAGCAAATTACTATTTATTAAAAAAAAAAAAAAAAAAAAAAGAGGTAAAAATAATAAAACAATTAATCGCATATGTGCATAACTAACTTACCTGACTTTTTAGGTGGACATCCCAGCAAACAGGTCAGATGGTCATGCCAGGCTGCACCATGGACAACTCTGGCTGCCTGCATTGGGCTGTTGTTTTATGCAACATCATGGCTGTCATCTATTCAGCCCCTTTGAATCAGGGCAAGGCAGACTATGCTTCTTCCATGTTGGAGGGAAATTTTAAAACACTCATTTCAGGAGTAGGGATTTGCATTAACAGATGCCTTGAATCAGGGCAGGGGACATTCATTATCTCACTCTTTGGGCTAGGAATGCAATCATTTCTTATATTAAAGCAGACCCTGAATTTTATTTTATGAATCTATACTTCATTAACAGTATTTTGTATTAGTTTTCTACCAGTTTTCCACTCTACTAATGAGATAAGCTAATGATAGAAGAAATAAAATTAAGTATTCAATGTACCAAACCAAAAATTAAATTAGAAACAGACCAGAGAATTTCCAAGTGTCTAGGAAGGAATTTGTTCCAGAAATACAACTTTGTCCTTAGTCGAAGGAACTCCTCCTTTTTTTGTACTTACTTGTTATATTTAAACACTTTTAGGATAGGCTATGCCCAAATCCTATGTGCCTTATTTAGTCCTTAAGGTCACTCTGTATCTCTGTGTATGAGAAGCTTTAAAGTTTTCATTTAAAACATCACCAGTTGCTAAACATGTCTATGCATAGCTGTTACACTGTCACACTTGCAAACAATACGCTATTTGTACTAGAAAGATTGGAAAATCTTTTTGATCTGGAATGCCTCTGTCTTCTAAAAAGCTGTTTCTTACTTTGCACCTAGCCTTAAAATGCTCACAGATCATATATGACTAAAATGTCTGAAGTTGAGTAAAAATTGTTTAATTTGAAAAAACAACGAAGTTCTCATCACTTAAAAGGAAAATGCAATTTTCAAGATGAATATTCCATACCGACTTTAGGAAATCAAATATTCTGTCTATATTATTTCAATACTTTTATGACTGATCTACAGTCTTGTGAGCCTACAAAGAACTGTAGAACAACATACATAAAGGTGGACTAATTTGAGGTTTGAAATAAAATTGGAACTTCTATTTCTACAGTGACAAAAATAATGCATTGGAAAATTGTTTTTCGTAATCCTCTTCTTAGAAACAAAATTAATTTAATAATTCATAAACAATGAATTACTAAAAAAATCAGTATAATAATTGCAATAAAACTTCATCAGCTTCTGCTAATATGGAATAGAAGGAAAAAGACCTCTTCTGCTTTATAGGGTGATGGATGTCAGGGCATTTCAGAGTTGTCTGAAATTTTGATTTTATGAAACACGTTTTTTTGATGCAGGCTTGCTTAGTCACAATGCAGCATATATGAACCTTTGCTGGTATGATTTTTAACCACACCTTCCTAATCAATCTTTCCATCTGTGCCCCCAAAGATGGGTTCTTTCCTGTTCTCCTGCTTGCTTTCAGTTCCCTCACAAAACTACACTCATGTTGCTTCTTTATTGCCTTTTCTTTCCTGCTTTGTAAGCTTGCTAATGCACGAAAGGGTATATTTTGACAAGAAACTAATTTAGTTGCCTTAACATATATTCTGACAAATACAGTAAAGCAGCATAATCCAGCAGTGCCACAGAAGAAACCAAAATTAATCTGGCACTTACTCCTGCCCAGGTGTCAGCCTTCTCTTGCTCCAGCTAGTCCATGTGATGGATCAGGGAACTCTCCCAGATGAAAAATAACTTTGAAAAGTTATTATTTTCATAGTTCTAAAAAATAATTGCTGTGTGGCAGCACAAATGCCCACATCATCCCACTGTTGAAGTGGTGCAGGGACAGAGAATACTGATGGCAGGAGAAGGTTGGATGACATCTTTTGGTGGACACAGCATTTCACAGGACCTTAACCACTCATTTGCAATTTTAGTCCAAAATAAACAGGTGTCTAAACTTCAAAGGTGTCTTATGTTCCTTGAAGATAGCTACCATAGTAATCATTTTATCTATGTAAGCATGCATAGAACATATTTAGCAATGGATGCCAGAAACTCTCAGGATTCAAACAATGCAAGGACAAGCACAAGCATCAAGAGGTATGGAACTTAACTTGTGATTTATAAGTATAAAATTCAAATTTGTCCTTTATTTGTAACTCTGCTGTAGCTGAGTGTTAGGACTGTACCTGTGTGTATATCCAGTGCACTTAAGCCACTAATTCTGTGGGTGGTCCAGAATCCCCGCAGCTAGTCATCTGCATAGCCTTTTCTGAGGCAACAAATTAACTTAAAACTAGTTAATTGTTTGAACTCTGCGCTATCTTCACAAATGTTTGACTGATTGATACAGGAGCTCTCTAGGTGGGAACTTCAGACACATCTAGAGGTTACCCAGGTAGGTCCTGCTGTGTTGGTTCAATTCTTATGCTTTAATTTGTTGATAAACATTCTGGTTGCAGTATCAGAGATATTCCCAGGCAATTCCTGCTCCATAATTGATCAAATAGAGCATAGATAAATTATTTATAAACAGTCAGTAAAAACTGTTCCTGCACATGACAGTCTTTTGTATGTAGTTAGAATATTTAGGAGATGTTTTTATGTAGTTAAGATAAATGGTAGAAATTAATTACGTATGACCTGGTGTGGTCACGTAGGACCATGGTCAGCTGGATTATGAGAAGTGAGCAGAACAGGTATTTGCTGAATTTCACCTGATCAAGCTGGAGACATCATTTCTAGGACTCTTCCAAAGGAGACTCCTTTTGACACCAAATAATGACCAACCATTTTGTTTGAAATATCTGATTCCCTGAGCAAGCATTAAATTTTGCTAGGAGTTTTTCTGTGCTGGGATCAGAGTCCTACTAACCGTCATATGTCCCTAAGTGTCTAGGAAGTTGTCTGGTTTTGCCACCCCCAATTTCCTTTGTCAGAAGAAATGCTTATGCCACTGATGCTGTGCTTAATAAGGTAAAGTCCCTATTTAGGGATTAAAAAAATAACTTTCTGAGTGTTCCATTTCAGCACAGTAGCCCATCAGAGGCTGCTGGTATTCTTAATCACATAAGAACATTGCTTAAAATGGCCAGAGGCAAAATCTTGTGGCAAAAATTGATTTGCAGAGTCATTTGAGTTCAGTTCCCCTTGCAGACCCACTCTCAGTTTCCTTTAAAAACTGATGAACCTGTCATATAATTTTTTGTATCAGTGGATAAGAATATTTTACAGTTACTTCATCTGGCTTTCTAGAATCTACAAGTAATCAATTGCTGCCATCTCTTTGCTTAAGCAAAATTACACAGGTCAAAGACCAGACTATAGTTTCCAACATGTCTCTCTGATACATTTAATGGCCCTTGTGGGAAATGTACAACCATGGCATTAATAATGCTCAACAAACAGACTTTTCCCAGAAATGCAGGATTTCAGCAGAACGACAAAATATATCCACAGTAAACCAAAAAAACCACTCAGGAAACAGAATATGGGCAAAGATAAGAAATGGTCATATATCCTGCTGCATAATTTCAGAGCACAAAGACATCTCTGGAAACTAGTGTACATTGCAGAAAATTGCAGCACATTCTTCAGTACTGTCTTTGTAGAATACTGAAAATGTAAAATCTGGAAAAATCACAAACACCCTGTTCTATACTCTGGCCTGCCAAAAGAAATCCATTCTCCATAGTCTGCACGATCTTACTTCCATGATCAATATATGGCTTTTTATAACCATAAAGATTTATAGTAATGTAGAACATTTTCCTAGGAAAATTCTTTTTAAGAATATTGAGAAGAATTATGCAGGCTGGATAAGCCAACTAGTAATGTACCTGAATATTCTTTAGGTTTTGGAAAGTTGGCAGCATTCAGCACCTCACTTCAATTGCAGTTACAGAAAAGGTCTCTACAGTATATTTTACCCTAAAAATAAGAGTATCTGTTGAAGTGAAAGCTTTCTAAAAAGTGCCATAAAATAAGTTGAAAGGCCTCAGAATCCAACATTAATCCAAAGAAGGAAATCTACATCCCGTTTTTCTGTTATTCCTACACACACACCCCCTATGGAGTAAAGAATACTCCACACAAACAAGAGTCGAGAGAAAAAGACAATGCAAAGGAAATTTTCTAAGCAGTAAAGGTAATGGAAATTGACTTTAAGAGGTGGAGAGTCTTGCTTTGTTTTGCTTCTGGAAGAAATGAGAAGCTACAAACCTCCAGAACTGTGGCACAGAAAAGTGATGTCTGTAGTAACCTTTGGAGAGCTTTGGCTTTAACAAAGCATTTCCATTACTTGATGAGTTCACCAGAAGATAGGTCTAATCCAATCCTGAAGTAATTCAATTATATTCCATGGAATAATTCATTTGTACATTTCTCTCCCCTGCTCCTTGCTCACTTTGTCCACATTTCCCTATCTCCCTCCCCTCTACTCACCTAACCTGTTATATCTCTAGATACAGCTCTACACAGCACTCAGCACTGCAAGACCTATGCTGTGCCCTCCCACAGAGTGTGTATGCATGCATTTAGATGTTTACCTAACAGTTAAGAGATTCACAAAATCATCTCTGCTAAAATTAAGATACTTGGCAAATAATGCCAAACACACCAAAAAAACCCCCACACAAACAAACAAAAATCCAACAAACCCCTTTCCTGTTAAAACATTGTCTTGGTATTCCATATCTATTTCCAAAATTTTCAAGCATATGTCTTAATATAAAATATACCAGTAATCTCTAACAAGCTCTTGGCAGTAATTTTGGCTGATGAAAGATGCATATAATTTATAATCTGAAAGTGTCCTGTATTGCTCAGTAAGATCTGTTACTATAACACAGACATTGCCTTCAAGACAGTGTATTTGAAACATCCATGTAAGCTTTGTGTTAGTGGAGAAATTCGTCCTCATGCAGATAACCTATTTCAAGGTAAGAAGGAAAAGAGAAATGAAGAAAGTGCTATCAAGATGGTGTGACATCATATAGATGTAAAATAATAATTTGGGCATGATCAGAAAGGCAATGTAAGAAATGGGATACAACCAACAAAAAACTAAAAGGTAGGAGGAAAATAGAAAATAAATGAGACGGTTTGGAACTCAATAGGAACATCAGGTGATACTGAAACTGTTCAAGTGTTTTACACCTTCACCCTTCAGTCTTCACTAAGTCATTCAGTAGCGATCTGTTAGGTAGCAAAGACATGTAGCAGCACTGACAAAGATATAACTACATCAACGAGAGGAAATCTTAAGGCATATTTGAGAAACTGAGGTGTTGGCTGGGCCCAACAAAATTTCCCAAAGCAGACTTAGAAAAATGGCTCATGTAAACCTGAAATTGCTGGCATTTATCTTTGAGACCACAGAGGACAACGTTGCTTTTCTTTAAAAAGTAAGAAATGGAGGAATAGAGGAATGGAAGGCCAGCTGGTTTAACATGGAGTTTCAGAAAAAAGAAAAAAATTTGTTGTAAACACACTGAAGAAAACAAGAAATTATAAAACCACCAAGGTAATTTTTCAATAAATTGCACTAAAACATCTTAATTTATTCTTACTAAAATGTAACAAATTGTGTGGATAGGTAATATGCAACAGGTGACAACTGTTCCATCTGACACTCACATAAATAAGTAAGGGAAGCAAAAAAATCTGTTCTGAATTCAATAGTACTAATATTTTCATTAGTGATGATATATTAGAAAGTATACACAGTGCATTTGTGGATTCTCTTCATGCTCACTGGAAGACAGAATTCAAAATTACCTTGACAGGTGAAATACGTGTTGTTAAAAAAAGAATATTTAACCCAAAAAAAACCAAAGCAAAGTCCTACAATATATAGGAATAATCACTTGCACAGTTATAGACATAGACAAACTCTTTCTGTGATTGTAAACGGGAAAATACTGTGTATAAAACATATAAAGTAGTTGTTCCACATTAGTTATGTTAAGGTCTCAGATGTACCTTTTCTGGCTTGGGGCACAAAAATTGTTAAAAGAACCTACACTAATCATCAGCATTCTATAAAATATAACATCCGAGAAAAGATTTGAAAAAACAGTGATGATAAATTTAGGAAAAAATAAAAAAGTCAGAGGGAGACAGAAATGGGTCTTTAAATAAATAAAAGATATCTATAAATACAAAAGAACAGAAATAATGAACTTAGACTGAAGCAAAGGAATTTAAAATAACCACTGGTAGAGGTGATCTAGCAACTAGAGCAATTAAGCACTAGTATAGATAATCCGAACAGCATTGCAGCATTTCCAGACATCTGTCAGGAATAAGAAAAGGGACAATCCAGCCACCTGGAGAGGGGCAGCATGGTGGGGAATAGATGAGAGAACCATGCAAAGCCCCTTCCAAGCCTTGCTTCCTAGAAGTTTCTGAATCTATTGCTTAAATTCTTAAAAACTGGTCTTCAGAAAATGAGATGTGGAACAATTCCAATAATCTGTTTGGGGTTTTTTTCTTAAAGTAAACAACATCAACAGAATGATCCAAAATCTGAACACTGGAAAAAATCTGACTGGGAACCACATTGTATTCATCACTGTTGTTTGCCAACCCAACATCTCTGATGCTGTCTGCAAGGAAGAAAGCAGATGAGATGTGAGAATAACGGTCCTAGGCTCTGAAATTTTGCTGTTCCCCTTTTCTCTTAAGGCAGAAACTGTTAATGAAAGCGAGTAAAACTGTTACCAACAACTGTACACAGAATATCAGAAATAAACACACATTTCACCAGAGTGTGTAAGCCAAATTCACTACCTTGCTTTATCTTATTCTGATCATCAAAAGTGGTGCTGAGTAGTGAGACCTTAATGCTAAATTTTACTATTCATTCACTATTCAGAATAATGAAGTCTGGCAACTTTAAACATTTTTATTTACAGAAGGGGATAGAGTAAATAACTGACCTGCAGCCCTTCAATGTGGTGAGCACCTGTGACAGCTCTGGAGACTTCAAAGGAAATGAGTTTGCTGGTGTTGACCTTTTCCTAACAAAATACCTTCTGCATGTCATAAAATTATCCTGCCATGTTTACCATCACTTTTCATCAGCCACAGACAAAACACCAAGGAATCCTGCATGGGAAAGCAACAAAAAACACACGTTGTTGGCTCCTCCACAGTCTACATCTGTCGACCAATTCATTGCATGAGTATTAAAACCCAAGGAAAGATAAGAAAAAAAATAAATGAAGCAAGCAGGCTGTGAAGGAAGAAGTACACGAAACTATGAGCCCTACTGCCTGTTTTTATATATGCAATATTCTGGAGTGCCAACAGTTAACTTTTTGTTTGGGGAATAAATAGTGCATTTATTAATCATAATTATTCTCATGATGACACTATTTTGTTTATAAAACTGATGCAAGGGTGTGGCATGAATTAATGTAATGAATATAATTTCTAAGAAGAAAGCAAAAGTGAGCATTTGCTGCTGTCCATTACTTTACTGCCTGCAATATTTAGCTCTAATAAAATGGTTCCTCTCTGTCACTGTGCATAAGAATGCTTACAGACTCTAAGCATAGATGGGTGATCATGGTTTCACTGAAGACCAGATAATCACTAAGCATTTATTTTTAAACGGCAATGCGTGCAAACATTCATTCTTCACATGCCTTTGAATTTCAATTTTTTGAGAAACCAAGTTTTCTGCTATATAGGTGGATACTATTTGGCACATCCAACTGCAAGTAAATCAAATGAAAATGAATAGTTCATAAGATGAGCAACTCTGACTTGATCAGACATGAATGTTGGAAAATATCTTCTACGTCTTGGCACGTGAGGTCTATAAACAAACTTCAAAAGAACAACTGAACCTTACACTGGAGAGCATTTCATCTATCAATCACATTTTTATGCATGTATTTGGGGAAGCCACACTTTTTCTTTTTCCAAGCAGCTTTGGTGATGGAATGCAAAATGCATCATCAAATTTAGATCTTGGTTATTTCCTCAGGTCTGGATAGCCAAAGTGACACAAGTTTATGTAAGCTGGGAGGCCATCCCAGTTCCTTCAGCAATAGCCAGTCTCTTTTGTCAGTCATTTATGTTTGGCTCTAGACAGATTCAAACAAATGTAGCTATGCCAGGTCTAGATTCCACTCCGCTGACCTCAGCATGGTTCTTCCACGTTTCCTTCAGTATAACAGATAACAATATCTACTCCTCGTTTAGTTTGGAGGATATAGTTCTGCTGCACTTCTAGTCCGGACCTGGTAACTGCCATAAGGATCTCAAAAAGGATATCGAACACCGTCCTCCACATCTCAGACTCAGTGTACAGAATATTGCCTGTTCTGTCATGGGTCTGAACTGTCCAGCAAGGCTCACATCGATTATAAAATATCAATTGACTCTTTTATTATATCTCTCACATGCTGGTTAACTTCCCTAAATGTGAGCCTTTTTTGTATCAAAGGGCTTTCCCATGCTATGCTGGACTTGAGGTGTTTTTCTAAAAGAGGGTTTCTTCAATATTTGTTAGTTACAGTTTTGGTTACATTAATTGGCTTCCAGATAGGGAGAAGAAGAGGAAGAAAAAAACCATGCTATGAAACTGAAAAAAATCTTATTTCTTGATAAATCTCACCATCTTCTTTCTCTTGCCTAGTCATCTATTCTTTGGTTTGAGTATCGCATACTTGACCCTTAATGTTGGAAGTTCCAGACTGACTTTTCACCCCTCTTTC
>VXBO01001807.1:152138-164979 GCA_013400135.1 Rhinoptilus africanus | reverse complement strand
ATTTACATAGGAAGAAATTGCAGACAATTTTAAATTATGCAAAAAGGCAATGTATGTATGAGAAAATTGCCCCATTTCAAAGCAAAGCACTCAGTGTTTTGTGATCGTCCTGCACATAATCATTTTTTTCCCTTTGTATTTTTAACCTAAATTTAAACCAGACATACTACTCACACGCATATGGTAATTGTGCAAATATGATTTCTGGGTTTTTGCTAGGAAGTTTTTTACTATAAAGAAATAAATCTTTATGTGTTTGGTTGAATCTCCCTAGTTACACCTGGCAGGGATGCAGAAAATTTAGTTTAGTGGTTAGTTACATGCATGAATGGCCTAGTCCAAAGCTTGTACAGAACACTGGAATGAATCCAAGTGGCTTTGGAAAGTCACTAAATAAACTAGGTTTATCGTTCATTACTGTGCACTCCCTTGAAAAACAAGTCTTCTCTCACAAATTCTGAAGAAAAAGGTGTTTAATCTCTTTAGAATTATTCATGGTAAGAAAGATAAATTCACAATCTATTTGGTCATGAATGAGTCTTCTCAGGAAAGAGCTTGCTCATGGCAATTGATTGGTGCATAATTTAGCATAATTTTGTGGTACTTTAATTTAACAATAGCTTTTTATTTACAGTTTTGTATTTGGTGAATATCACTGTTCTGTTATTTTGGAAAATATTTTTGTGAGAATATGGTTTTCAAGACGTGTTTCTAGCTAACTAGAAACTTGGGCTACAAAACCAGTCTTGATTGTGAAGTCTTGAAAGCATTTCTGATTCTTCCAGGAAGACTATAGGAATAAAAAGTAAAATGTAACAGTCCAACATTTTATTTTGCCAAAGTTAAACAGGAGCTGAGACTCAACAGTTCCAATCTCTGTCTAAATTTAGAAGCCATGTTTTTCATGAGTCCTATATTTGGCAATGAAGATTTTTTTTCTAATGTTTGTCGTATGACAAAAGTAAATACCTCTTCAACAAACTGGAGAGAGTTCTTTAATTTTCATTGTGGTCTCATCTCCCTGTTAATATCAGAATAATTTGATTTAATTTTTTTTTTCTTCTGATATTAGAATCATAGAATTGTCTAGGTTGGAAAGGACCTTTAAGATCATTAAGTCCATTCATTAAACTAATACTGCCAAAACCACCACTAAACCACGTCCCTAAGCACCACATCTATCCATTTTTTAAATACCTTTAAACATTCTTTGTATATGAATGAGATTCTGTACCTTTAATGGAGGAAGAAAACATCCTGGCTTCTTTTAACAGTAGATCAAGCTTCACCTTCAGATCAGTCAGGGTTTGGTTTGTATTTTCCCCAAGCTCTGATTGAAAAACTGTTCCATAATACCACTGCTCCAACACTAACATTTCATATATGATGTAGTCACAAGAAAAATGATCACATAGCATATCAAGTATTTCCAACAGAGAAAGGAAAATATTCATAATATGATCCTCAATGCTAGTGAGGTCACATCTGTGACATCAGCAGACTCTGTTCAGGCAGGATTAATACAAATCAGAACAGAAGAGACGGACTCTGGGATGATGATCACTGATGCTTTGTTCCTTTCCTATTTTATGTAAGGAAATTAAATGAGCTTGGCTTGCTTTACTAGATAAATGAGGCTTGAGAAAAGCCTCATTTAGTCTGCTACTACCTGCGGACTATTGGTGAGTAAATGCCAAGATGGAAAGAGAGTGCTGGAGTTAATGGGCAGCATTAATACATGATCACATGGGTATGAACTGGCCACATATTTTGGCTGGAGAATAACCACCTGCAAGTTTAAACACTCTTACTTCTTTCTTTGAAGAACTGAGTAAAAAGTGAACAGGTACAGCAACATCTTTCTAGCACAAGGGATAACTAGTCTAGTTTCAAGACAAAACTAAATGCATATATGCATTATATGAATATATGCATATATGAAGGGAGCTTTTTCCTCTGTCTGACAGTTATAGGAGTGATTAGATTTTATGATCTTCCCCAATCCCTTTCCAGCCTGATTTTCTACTTTATTTCCATGTTAGTAAAAATAAAGCTATCAAAGAAAATCAGCAGTGTAATCGGGCACATTTTTCCTTTGGAAAAAATTAGTGTCATTTAACTAACTTCGCAGTAACTATCTTGATTTTAATTATTTTAAAATCTTGAATATTAGAGAAATAGAACTCTATTTGTTCAGCTCCTTCTTTTTGTCCCCTTTTAAACTGAATATTTATCAGTGGCTCTTTGCAGTGATACGACAATTAGTAGGGTTATTTGGAGCTCTTCATACAGTACCACTATTTTCTAGACCAGTTTTGCCACTATTCTACGATGGAAGTGACAAAGCCTTCTCCTGGATGTGGTGGTTTCTACTTCTGTAGGCTCCTCTCTATTTTAAACATAATGATCCACATGGAAATAACCACTTGGCCATGATGTTGTACGTGTTTTGGTGGTTGAACCAATAAAAGCTCAAAGTCAATGTGAATATTATAATTAACTTTGGAGGAAGAGAGATCTCTTATTTTTTATTGGAAAAATTGTGAAGAAGCCTAATTTTTTTTAAATGCTGCCTCTGAACTTGTATAAATCAAAAGTCACAGAGTGATAGGAGAGCTTAACTTGAAATGAAAGTCCTCACTATAATTGGTGCAATAGGTCCACCCAAGCACAAAGAAGTTTCATGTGGAGTTTATAAGCTTTCTGTTCTGCTTAGAATCATAGAANCTCCAACACCTCAATGTCCTTCTTGTAGTGAGGGGCCCAAAACTGAATGCTTCTGGCCATGAAACTTTTTGACTGAAAAAAGGGACAGGTCTAAAGTAAATGATCTACTGTTCATCTTTCTCTTGGTAAATCTTAATGATTTTATCAAAAAGGCACGTTTTAAGACATACTAAAATAGCCAGAGCAACAATATACGTGTTAAATTGACTAGAAGGAGACATTATTACGTAATATGCATTTAATTTACTAAGCTTACAAATCAACACCACTTCATTGTAATAAAAAAAAAAGTAGATCAAATATGAGAAACAGTTGATTATTTGAGCATCTTTGTTTTCTGTGCTACACAAAAGACTTTAATCTCTATGGCATATTTGCATAAGGAAGTCCACCATCATTTACCAATAAAAGACAGGAATTACTTTAAGAATTTGTTGTGTGAAAACTGTTTAACCTTGGGCTGATGGAAAACTGAACTTCTATCTAAGTATCAAATGATTGTTGTGTTTTTTAACTGGAATAAAAGTGAAATTAAACAAGCTACACTACCCTATTAAACACTTTGTAACATATGGACACTGTCCAAGAGACACAGCAAACCTACTGGTGTATTTTCCAAGCTCTGACTCATATGAATTTGGACACAGTCAGATTCATTTCTGGCAGGAATAAAATGCTTTACACAGGGGAAAAATGAAAGGCCAGAGCTGGGGGAAGGGAGAGATTTAAGGAGATTATTTCTTAAAAGCAAAATAACCACCAAGGGTGTGCTCTGTGGATGTGTACATATGTATGTTTCTGCTTAACTAAGTAAGATCCCATTTTTATTATGAATAGAATTATACAGAAATGTGCTTATGTAACTTGAAAATGGAACAACATGTCTTGTAATGTTAGATCTTGGAGGGAAAAAATAACAAGTACATACTTCCTCCCATATATTTTCTTCCTTTTCAGATGCATGTTTGTTGAATGAGCCTGTTTCTTCTTGAGAAAGTGAAGAAAAGACACTCTCATGGATAAGAGACAATATTCAAGTTTCATTCTGTGCAAGACTGTATCAGTTTTCAACCTGTGACAATCAGCACTGAAGACAGATCACTTCTGGATAGGGTTAGTTTTGCAGAAGGAAAATCCATAGCACCAAAAGAAAATAATTTCAAGAAGGAGAAGCAGCAAACATTTCAAGAAAAATACTTGATGAAAGGGAAATATTGGATATACTAACCCAGAACAATGAAGAACACAACAGCGAAAGCATTGAAAAGATTAAGGACTTTTCAACAGCATCCTTAAGGTCCAGCATGGCATCAAACAATAACTTGGCTACTCTTGTAGGGTCTGGAGTTAATTCAGTCATAACAAGTTGGGGAATGTTGCATCCTGTCCAGTTGCTTTGTATCCTGTCCCTCATTGTCATCAAAGATTCTCATGCAGAGAATAAAACTTGACTATTTTCTCCTCTCCAGGAGAATGTTTTCCTCATTTTCTCAAGAAGAAACAGGATCACTCAACATGCTGGGGCAAATCAGCAGGTTTATCCTGCTTTTGCTCCAAATAGATCTTGTTGAGTGTTAGTAAAGAAGCAAGTCACATAGGTGAGGTGATTCAGTGTTTCAGGTATGAGTAAAAATGTCTTTCTCCACTCTGCCACAACCTACATGTGTGACCTGTGGGGTCAGAACCAAAAAACATCTCTTGTCTCTTTATCTTGCAATGATGATACTGCAGACAAAAACAGAATGAAATTCCTAAAGTGGAGTTTGGACAGAGTCTGGGCACACAAACTCAGGATGACTGTCCAAAAGTCCCTGCCTAGCTGGCAGGCACATGAGATTCTTCTGGCCCTGGGTGCCTGAAGCTGTTTCATGTCCAGGAGAAAGTTTAACTGTACTGACCAAGGAATTTTTCTTAGGATGTAATTTTCTAGTAACCATTGACTTTTATGAAAATTAAACATATAAGGTCACACATGCAGTTTCTGTACACTTCTCAGAATCTGGTGTTTGCTTTGTGTAGATCCCTGAAACTTTTCTCAGACCCTAGTCTCACGAAGTGCTTGAAAGAAATTAGGTATCTAACTCCAAGTGATAGACGAACCAATGAGAAGAAGTGCTATGCTTGAACTTGTTCTCCCCAACAAGGAGGCCTGCATGGATGAACAAGAAGCTCCTGGACAAGGTCAAACACAAAAAGGAAGCCTACAGAGGGTGGAAGCAAAAACAGGCAGCCTGGTAGGAATACAGAGAAANTCTAACTCCAAGTGATAGACGAACCAATGAGAAGAAGTGCTATGCTTGAACTTGTTCTCCCCAACAAGGAGGCCTGCATGGATGAACAAGAAGCTCCTGGACAAGGTCAAACACAAAAAGCAAGCCTACAGAGGGTGGAAGCAACAACAGGCAGCCTGGTAGGAATACAGAGAAATTGTCCAAGCAGACAGGGATCAGATTAGGAAAGCTGAAGCCCTAATATAATCAAATCAGGCCAGGGACATCAAGGGCAGCAAGGAAATTCTACAGGTACATCAGTGATACAAGACAGACTAGGGAAAGTGTGAGCCATTTCCAGAAGGAAATAGGAGATATGGAGAAGCCTCAGATACTCAACGATTTTTTTGCCTCAGTTTTCACCAGAAAATGGTCTAGCCAGACTGCCCAAGTTGCAGAAGGCAAAGGAAGGGACTGAGAGAATGAAAAACTGCCCACTGTAGGAGAAGATCAGATTAGAGACCATCTAAGGAACGCGAAGGTGCACATTGACATCTGGGTTGTCTGTGAGAGGAGATATAGACTCAGGGAAGCAAGGAAGCCCTTGGGGAACTGGGACAGAAAATGTTCAGCAAAACTCCGGCTTCTTGATGAGCATTTCTGGCCTGATCTACGTTTTTAATATATATATATAATATTCTCAAGATGGAGTTCCATTAAAAACCTTCTGCTATGATAAATCCTTTAGGCATTGCATGCAGATGAAGGGCTACATTTGTTTGTTTTGCAAGCAGAACTTCAAAAAAACCGATTTCTTACATATGTTCAGAATTAAAAATATCCTTCAGCTATTTAGCTTATAGGAAGTGGAGATCCAAACATTCATCTCAGAGGACTAGATTTTGAAGTCATTTTCCAGTTTTACCTCAGCTGTTACTCATATGAAACCCTACCTCTCAGATTTTCCCAAAACTGTTCTTTTCCCAATTTAGTCATGATCAAGGATGCGTACAACAGAACAAAACACATCAACAATTAGCTTTTAAATGAGGTACAAAGACACTTAAAGTCCTCACAGAAAGCATCTATTTTTGTAGACTGTAAAGCAAAAAGCTCCACTGAAAGCCATTTAGTCTTACTTTCCTCAGGTTGATACTCAGAAGTTCCTCAGTCAAGTTCATATCTTTTTGTGGAGCTACATCAGGGAAGAAAGTAAGTATGTGCAAGACAGAAGTAAGAACATGATGTTCTGCAAAAAAGTTGAGGTAATCCATTACCTTGTTTGTTATGGACTTACAGAAGAGCAACAATGACTACCTGAGAAAGGCAGCCCCAAAGGCAAATGCTTATCCCTGTATCTGCACAATGAAATAGTGCCACATGATGCAATAAAACCCTAAAAATATATGAAAAAATTGACAGCCAGGCCCACTGCATTAGAGTGACTTGGCACTTTGATTTAACATGCATTTTTTCATGGAAGTTATAAAAAGTCATCTATACAATTTTGATGTCTTGAATGTTTTTTCTGCGGTAAGCCCAAAGACAAACCACACTCTGCATCTTATTGCCTCTTCCATTAACTTGGAGTGTAGCACTAGATGACCATGATGACACACAATCATCAACAGCAGCCATTAGTCTACACCTTTATTCCCTGTCTTTAACAAGGTTTTTTGTCCAAACTGTAATTTCCAACTCTTGTTCTAAGGAAGCTCATTGAAAACAGTTTGTCTAAAGTACAGTAAAAAAAAACAAAATCAAAACAGTTTCAAACACAACATGTTATCGTCACTGCAGTTTGTGCTCTCCTCTCTTTCAGAGGAGACAAAGTTTTTCAGAACAAAGCTGAAGGACCATATGTAGTTTTTCAGAGTTGCTATAGTCACAGTTTATTGTGTACCATAGCTATGCAGATTGGTGCTGTACACTCATCTGGGAAGCATATGTCTAACTTTCTGTAAAGTTTAACTTCCAAGGAGAATAACTGAAGATTCCAAGGCAGCTTGGGCTGCCTTGATAAACTTGTGAAGTTTTATAAAATTTGGTTGATCTTTGCACATCTCCAGCTCAGACAGACTGTAATTCTTCATAGCAGCTGCAGCAACTCAAGTTCTGATTATTTAGCCTCCTGTTTGTTTCTCAAGGTGTGGCTTGTCCAGCCTTCAGATGAAGACAAAGATCCTAGACAGATGTCTTCTGTAATCTCCAGTGTCTCATGTCTTTTTCTAGATGTTGTTGCCATCTGTGGCTTGATGTTCCATTTTTTTCTTTCAGTCATTTTTATTTTCTTTTTTTCTTCTTTTTGCAAAGCTCTTTAGTCTTCTGGTCTCTTAACAAGGGCTGTATTTATGCTGTACACTTGGTTTTACAGCACCTCTGAGAGACATCTTTCTCTTTATTATAACAGATTTTCCCATAGACTTTTCCCCCTGAGCAGTAAGATCAATGTCATTTTTTTTTTCTTTCATGTGCTATTTAGCTTGGAACTTTCTGTCTTTCAACAGCCTTTACTTTCTACGTCTCTAACAGAATGTGCTAAAAATCTGGTGTCTCCAATATGATCACTACATTGTCTCTAGCTACTGCTTCTTCTCCTGTTCCCCATTTGTAATAATACCTGTCTTTAGTAAATTCTTTTGCTCTAGTCTTGGCATTTTCTCTTAATTTCAATTCTCTTATTTATAGATTTGGTCTGGTTATGAACAAGACATTAATTAAAGAAACAAAAATTTATCACTGATTAACATGTTTTCATTACCATAGTGTCTGTCCAGCTATGAGATCTTGGCCTGTTTCAAAAGCAAACTGATGGGATTGGGCTAATCCTCTTTCATCAGCAGCTAAATTTCTCTGAACACGTTTCCTTCAGACTGTGAGTACTCTCAGGTATTTGTTAGGGCTTTAGAATGTGCTGAGAACTTGATAACTAGGAGTAACCTGATCACAGAGACCTTTTTGTTCACCTTTTTCATCCTGGGCTCAGGCTGGGGCACAAGGACTAGCCATAAAGCATCACCCAGATAAGTAGCAGGTTATTTGTCTGGTAGTCCCATTCTCTCAATAACAAACCAGAAGCCACCAGGCCAGTCAGTCATCAGGAGGAAAATCTGAACACGCGGACTGGAGGTCCAAGTAGCACAGCATCTGGTTTTCTACAGGAGACAGCAGTGAAGGGAAAGGTAAGAGCAGAAAGGTAAGCAAATATAAATCCAAATCTACCCTACAAACTCCTGGTAATCAACAGCCTAGAAATTTTATGAAAGAGAATTGGCACCTCCTCAGAAGGCATTCATTACCCTGATAAGTATTTCTTCCACAAATTTGCTAGAGTCCCTCATTTTCATCACCTGCTGTATGGAAATATATTTCCTTTTCTTGAAAGCTGGTGACTGGCTTTTTTTGTTGGTGTCTCTTCACCAAGGCAGCAAATAATTCTTCCTTATTTATTTGCTCTGTTAATTTTACCACATTCTCCCCCGACCCTTAGCCTTTTAGATCCCTCTCGGTCTTTTCCCAAAGCAGAAAAGTCCTAGTCCAAGCCAGAGCAACTAAAATTGCAGTTGTCTCATTCGTGCTAACAGAATCTCTGCCACACTGCATCCTTTTTCTAACATGCTTACCTAGACCTTCTGTCTTACATTACTTGCCTTTATGTCCACAGTGGTCACTTTGTTTTCTTTTAAGAGAGAGAATCACCTACTTTTGAAACCAGCTTGTTTTACAATGCACCAAAACAGAAGGTGACTTAAATTTCCTGCCATGAAGTTTCTCTCATTCACGGGTACAGTTTCATCTCATTGTATCCATGCAGCAAACCTAGAATCTCACAGATAATGGTACAGGAGTCCTATATTAAATCTACAGATCTCATTTTAAAGTGCTGTTTAAAGAATTCCCTTGATTGAATAGGGCCTGTAGCAGTAGGAAATGGGGTAATGGTTTTAAACTTAAAGTGAGTAGATTCAGACTAGATATGAGGAAGATATGAGGGCAGTGAAACACTGGAACAGGTCGTCCAGAGAGGTGGCAGATGCCTCGTCCCTGGAAACATTCAAGGTCAGGTTGGACAGGGCTCTGAGCAACCTGATATAGTTGATTCCCCTGCACACTGCAGGAGGGTTGGACTAAGTGACTTTCAAAGGTCAGCCCCAACCCAAAACATTCTGTGATTCTATGGCTCTATGATTTCCACATCACTGAATGGTGAAAATGCAGTCACTACTCTTTAGATGGATAGTTGGATGGTGGTTTAGCATTGCATCCATGAAAATAAAGGCAAAGAGAGTAAAAAATCTGAAAATAGTTTTATTAAATGCATGCTGGCAAACATAACCACTACAGCGAATTGCTTTGATCATGTAATTATATTCCAAGAATCACATAGCTTGATCTTTTTGATAAGTCTTCTTGACACCGGAGAGAGAAATTCCTTGCAACTATAGATATGTAGTGCACTCCAAGATGCATTTGTATTTATATTCTTTCCATAAAAAATTCATAGCTTTTCTGAAATAGTCCTAGATGAACATTCTGTGTTTAAGATTTTATCTCTGACCATATAGATTATGGATGCATCTCTAGCTGTTGAAAAAAACCTCACTTTTATTACATTCTGTTGTAATTTTCAAAGTCATTCATTTAAGTAGGAATATACCCCAAAAAATATTTATTTTTAAACATACTTGCAGAAAAATTCTGGTTGCATTTTATGTATATACAGGTGAATTCAAACAGTCTTTTAATCAGCTGTGCTTTAAGTACTGTGTTGTCTGTATTATTTAACTGGTCTTTGGGTTAACAGAGTTAAAATGTCAAGATTTGGCAAAGATCGCTAACTAAACTTCAGAGAATTTAATTATTTCCTTTAATCTAGGCTAACATCAGAAAGAAAGTTACTGTGTTATTTTATTGTCTAATAAAAACACATTAAATTGGTATTGATTAATCTATTCATAATCTTGGGGTCAAGACAAAATGTTCTAGTATGAATACTGTTATACTTAGAGCATGTGTGAAATCATTATTTTTAAGGTTGTGATAATCCTGTAATCTGATATTTTACATAAGAAAGGCTGAAAATTTTAGTCCTGTAGTTTCTGCATTAAATCTTCATCTCTGACTGAATGACAGAATATCTTTCACAGCACAAGATTTCAACCTGGTATTTGGCTACTCTTGAGAGCTGTGTGTGAGAAAATCAAATTTAATCTTAATTTTCACGGAAACACAGAATGTTTGAGGTTGGCAGGGACGTCTGGAGGTAGGTAATCCAGTCCACCCACCCTACTCAAGCAGGGCCACCTAGAGCCAGTTGCCCAGGACCAAGTCTAGATGGTTTTTGAGCCAAGGAGGAAGACTCCACAACTTCTCTGGGCAGCCTGTGCCAGTGCTTGGTGACGCTCCCAATAAAAGTCTTTCCTCCTGTTGAGTGGCAACCTCCTGTGTTTCAGTTTGTGCCCATTGCCTTGTGCCTTGTCACTGGGCACCACAAAATAGAGCCTGTCTCTGTCTTCTTCACACCTTTTCTTCAGGTTNTTTCATCACCTGCTGTATGGAAATATATTTCCTTTTCTTGAAAGCTGGTGACTGGCTTTTTTTGTTGGTGTCTCTTCACCAAGGCAGCAAATAATTCTTCCTCATTTATTTTCTCTGTTAATTTTACCACATTCTCCCCCAGCCCTTAGCCTTTTAGATCCCTCTCGGTCTTTTCCCAAAGCAGAAAAGTCCTAGTCCAAGCCAGAGCAACTAAAATTGCAGTTGTCTCATTCGTGCTAACAGAATCTCTGCCACACTGCATCCTTTTTCTAACATGCTTACCTAGACCTTCTAGCTTACATTACTTGCATTTATGTCCACAGTGGTCACTTTGTTTTCTTTTAAGAGAGAGAACCACCTACTTTTGAAACCAGCTTGTTTTACAATGCACCAAAACAGAAGGTGACTTAAATTTCCTGCCATGAAGTTTCTCTCATTCACGGGTAAAGTTTCATCTCATTGTATCCGTGCAGCAAACCTAGGATCTCACAGATAATGGTACAGGAGTCCTATATTAAATCCACAGATCTCGTTTTAAAGTACTGTTTAAAGAATTCCCTTGATTGAATAGGGCCTGTAGCAGTAGGAAATGGGGTAATGGTTTTAAACTTAAAGTGAGTAGATTCAGACTAGATATGAGGAAGATATTTTACTATGAGGGTAGTGAAACACTGGAACATTCAAGGTCAGGTTGGACGGGGCTCTGAGCAACCTGATCTCGTTGATGTCCCTGCACACTGCAGGAGGGTTGGACTAAGTGACTTTCAAAGGTCAGCCCCAACCCAAAACATTCTGTGATTCTATGGCTCTATGATTTCCACATCATTGAATGGTGAAAATGCAGTCACTACTCTTTAGCTGGATAGTTGGATGGTGGTTTAGCATTGCATCTGTGCAAATAAAGGCAGGGAGTAAAAAATCTGAAAATAGTTTTATTAAATGCATGCTGGCAAACATAACCACTACAGCGAATTGCTTTGATCATGTAATTATATTCCAAGAATCACATAGCTTGATCTTTTTGATAAGTCATCTTGACACTGAAGAGAGAAATTCCTTGCAACTATAGATATGTAGTGCACTCCAAGATGCATTTGTATTTATATTCTTTCCATAAAAAATTCATAGCTTTTCTGAAATAGTCCTAGATGAACATTCTGTGTTTAAGATTTTATCTCTGACCATATAGATTATGGATGCATCTCTAGCTGTTGAAAAAAACCTCACTTTTATTACATTCTGTTGTAATTTTCAAAGTCATTCATTTAAGTAGGAATATACCCCAAAAAATATTTATTTTTAAACATACTTGCAGAAAAATTCTGGTTGCATTTTATGTATATACAGGTGAATTCAAACAGTCTTTTAATCAGCAGTGCTTTAAGTACTGTGTTGTCTGTATTATTTAACTGGTCTTTGGGTTAACAGAGTTAAAATGTCAAGATTTGGCAAAGATCGCTAACTAAACTTCAGAGAATTTAATTATTTCCTTTAATCTAGGCTAACATCAGAAAGAAAGTTACTGTGTTATTTTATTGTCTAATAAAAACACATTAAATTGGTATTGATTAATCTATTCATAATCTTGGGGTCAAGACAAAATGTTCTAGTATGAATACTGTTATACTTAGAGCATGTGTGAAATCATTATTTTTAAGGTTGTGATAATCCTGTAATCTGATATTTTACATAAGAAAGGCTGAAAATTTTAGTCCTGTAGTTTCTGCATTAAATCTTCATCTCTGACTGAATGACAGAATATCTTTCACAGCACAAGATTTCAACCTGGTATTTGGCTACTCTTGAGAGCTGTGTGTGAGAAAATCAAATTTAATCTTAATTTTCACGGAAACACAGAATGTTTGAGGTTGGCAGGGACGTCTGGAGGTAGGTAATCCAGTCCACCCACCCTACTCAAGCAGGGCCACCTAGAGCCAGTTGCCCAGGACCAAGTCTAGATGGTTTTTGAGCCAAGGAGGAAGACTCCACAACTTCTCTGGGCAGCCTGTGCCAGTGCTTGGTGACGCTCCCAATAAAAGTCTTTCCTCCTGTTGAGTGGCAACCTCCTGTGTTTCAGTTTGTGCCCATTGCCTTGTGCCTTGTCACTGGGCACCACAAAATAGAGCCTGTCTCTGTCTTCTTCACACCTTTTCTTCAGGTTATTATATATGTCTGCACAGTCCCAGCTCCCTCAGCCTTTCATAGAATCATAGAATCATAGAATCCTAGGGTTGGAAGGGACCTTAGTAGATCATCTAGTCCAACCCCCCTGCCAGAGCAGGGCCACCTTAGAGCAGGTTGCACAGGAACGCGTCCAGGCGGGTTTTGAATGTCTCCAGAGACGGAGACTCCACCACCTCCCTGGG
>VXBO01001807.1:110871-151169 GCA_013400135.1 Rhinoptilus africanus | reverse complement strand
CCATGGCTCCTGTGTCGGTCAACAGTGGTCCCACAGCTTCTCTGGTCTTCCTTTTTCCTCCAATGTACTTGAAGAAGCCCTTCCTGTTGAGCTTTCCTCGCAGGAGAGATGCTTCAGTCCCTGTATCATCTTCATGGCCCTTCATTGGATTATCCCTAGTATATCCATGTTTCTCTTGTACCAGAGAGCCCACAACTGGACACAGCACTTCAGGTGTGGCCTCATCAGTATTGAGATGATTGATCTGGTAGACAGATGGATGACTCCATCTCCTGCAGCAGGAGTCACCCATTACAATATGTACAAACAGCCATATATCCACTGAAAAACTTCCACACATAGTAATAGTTTTCATACTTAAGCGATGTTTAAAATTAGGGATTCAAAGAGATTTGATTTCTCTTTACAGAGGGGAAATACTTATAAAGTATTCAATGAAGTGAATTATACAGATCAGATAACTGGAGTAGCCTGCATACAATCAGTATTCCTCCCCTACCTCAGCTTTTGGCATCTAGCATTAAAAGCCTTCTGCCTAGTAACTCACCAGTTTGAAACACACGTGGACAAAGGTGGGTTAAAGATGAAGGTGAGCTCCTCCTCAGCTCTGCTGAGCATGCCTTGGCTACTGGTTCAAGTCCCTTTTCAAGAACAGTATGTTTTTAAATGGCTTCAACAGCTTTTGCACATAAAGGTTTCTAGCAACAATTTGTAAGCTTTTAGTAAATATATGACATCTCTACACGTGATCTAACTAGAGCTGAGACAAGTAGATGAATAATCATCATTTTCTGAAAATATTTTTTTCCTTCTTTTGACACACAAAGCTTATGACACATAAAGCATTCATAAGATCATAGAGAAAAATTCTTTTACAGTCCTGAGATTTATGGTGAGTTGCTCAATTTAGACAATGAAGGAATATTATCCCATAAACACTGCATTCAATCAACTGCTTGAGTGAATTATAGTTGCCAGAAATGTGCTTGTTAATTATGGTTTTTCTACTGATTCTAAAGCTGCTGGATTCATTTTAACAGCATGTAGAATCTGTGTCCTGTTAAAATACTTTCCAGCAGTTAAAATATATTTGTGTGACACAATTGTCTGTGTTTGTATTTTAACTTTCCATAATTATATGGTTTCCATGCACACAAAGAAATACAAGTTATCCTATATTAACCGTAGATGAACTACCCACAATGCACTCTGCGAAAGAAACCAATTTTTCCTAACAAAACAATGCAGCTTATAGCAAGAAAATAAGTAGAGTTAAAAAAAAAAATCAGAACTAGAAGAAAATAACAAAAGCAAAGTCAGACTCTCCATAAGTGTATTATTCGCAATTATATTATATATATATTATATTGTTTCTACATAAATCTAGACAAAGATCAGTATTAAACACATCTGTTAATGCTGAGGTGGTAGTCTGAGCTTTATTGCCGACTTTATCTTTGCTGGTTACCCCACCTATCTGTAGCCATAACACCAGCATCCTATTATCCCTGGGTAAAACAGTTCACATCTGACGTGGACAGTATTAGTCTTCCCTGGAGATCATGGCCTAGTTTGCACATGAGCAGCTTTCTAAGGAAACTCTCTATCTGATTCATTGCAGTGGGAATCCTAAGTGTTAAACTAAGCTCTTCAGTGTGGACTATGTAATGATGAAGGAAGAGGGAGAAAAAAACTTGAAAGTGTAGATGTGCCTTTTGCAATATGTAGAACAACTGATTGTTCAGCAACTTAGAATTATATAGGGATAATTCAAGGCTACCTATCCCTATGGAGAGGCATTTCTGTAAAGGTGGTTTATATTCAACTCTGTCCAGTCTGAATTCAGATGAACATGCCAGTCACACATTAAGTACACAAGTGTCATCTAGGTTTCTACTCCACAGATTTCCACTGATCCTCATTAAATGCCTATAGCTGATGGTAACAAATAATGAGTTAAAACAAAAAAAAAATCTGTCTTCATTTGTGATTAAACCTCAAGTTTTGCAAAACCGTACCAAAAAAATTTTGTAATATATTAACTTGTATTCCAGCTTGAACTGTCTTCAGACTCTGGGTTTCCAGAGTTGGAAGTTTGGTTGATGGACGTATTTTGTAAAAGTTAGTGAAGGTTGTAACAGTGGGCCCTGAGGGTGCTTTTTCATTCACAGAATCACAGAATGGTTTGGGTTGGAAGGGACCTTAAAGATCATCTAGTTCCAACCCCCCTGCCATGGGCAGGGACACCTCCCACTAGACCAGGCTGCTCAAAGCCCCATCCAGCCTGGCCTTGAACATTTCAATGAAAGGGACTTCCTTTAACAGCAGACTTTTGCTAGGAGATATTAAAGCTCCTTCAGCCATCTTCTGGCCAGTGGTGATTTTCATGGACTAATATAGAGGCTCCTTCTCTCTTACACCATTCCATATGTAGTTCGTGGTTCTGCCAGTTATTCAAACGGGAAGGGTGGAGTTAGAATTTGTCTGAGGAAGAAAATTAATATTTTGTAATGGAAATAGAATAATGCAAAAATTGCCATTAATGTGTCGACTGGATTTCAGTGAGCATATAAATCAAATAGGTTGTTAAAACTTCATTCTCAGATACAAAACCTAGACATTTTTACAGTTTGATACAACAGCAACAATTTATTATATTTCAAAAATAATTTATCATTAACAAATCATCTGTCCTTGACAGAAAACTGGCAAATGACGGATTACACAATGTACTTAACAAATCTATGCACAGGCTCCAGAGAATAAAAGCAATATTTCCTATAAAAATCCAATATTGAATTAAAAAAATCATCTCTGCTGTTAATCGTAAATTACAGTGTGGGATGACACAAAAAACAAAAGGGTTTGAAGGAGCAATTCTTTAAATGGAGACATCAAGTCTGTGTTTGGATCTGTAATGTTTAGTACAAATGTCAGAAATTCATCACATCTTTGCTGTGAGGTAGTACACTTGATTTGTATTTATATCAAAATGTTTAGTTAACCATTAAACTTAAGAAGTAATGCAAAAGGTAACATAACTTTATCTCATGTCTCTTACCAGTATCCCAGTTTGTAACTATACCCTGGGTCACTACAGTACACTGTTTTTCAGGTTTCATCTTGAATGCTGTCTTTATATGAAGATCTAAACCCACATACATTCATATTTCATTTTCCTCGGTACAATTTAACAAATACATCCTATGGGATACTTTGAGGGCTGCAGAGACCATGCTGGGTCCTGGGACCTCTCAGAGGGTGAAACTCCTATGAAGGGTCTGTGGAAAGCAATGGAAGGACTGCCTCTACTTCCACACGACAGTCTGATGACCAGGCTGCCCTGCTAGGCACAACATGCTGAACATGCTTGATTTCTTTCCATCACCACACCTGGGCATGAAGACTGGTGCATATTCCTCATGCTATGGTTAAAAACCTCTCTCAGAATATTCCTTCCATACTTTCACAGGCAAAACCTTGAATGCTCGTATAGCTGTCTGGACGTCTGGAAGGCATCCGTGGCTTATGTATTGGGGGTCAGTGTCAATATTTTGTTAGTGGGGGCTTCTGTGGCTCACAGAAGCAGGGTGGCTTCTGTGAGAAGAGATCAGGGGCTGCCTCATGCTGGACACAGGAAGAAACAGCACAGGACACAACAGAGCCCATCAGCCATCAGCCCATCAGGTGGGGGAAAACGTATTTAAGAAAGGACAAAATGACAGAAAGAGAGAAGTGTGGAAGATGGAGAGAAGGAACGAACAGGGAGAGGAGGAGGGAATCAGAGGGACGCAACAGAGGCAACATCAAGGCCAGAGGAGGAAGAGGTGTTCCTTGGCAAAGCAGATGTTCCTGAAGGACCCACATCTGCAGAAAATGAGCTAGAAGGAAGGAATGGCAAAGAGAAACCTCTACATCATGACTGCACCACTTTTTGCCTGGCTGAAGGCACTAAATGCAACCTGTGGGGAAAAAAGGTGGGGAGAAGAGGTGTCTGAAGTGAAGCTGAGCCTGGGAAAAGAGTAGGAGTGTGTTTTGCCTAAGTGTTTTAAAGTTTTTGTTTGTTTGTTTCCCAATACCTAAATCATTAGTTAATATTTATATTAATTGGCAATAAATTAATTTCCTCCAGTTGAGTCACTTTTGTCTATGACAGTAATTGGTAATTGATTTTCCTGGCTTTATTTCAATCCGCAAGCTTTCTTGCTCCTGTCCTTCCTGTCCACTTCCCTATCTAAATGCAAGAGGAACAAGTGAGCAACCGACTGACTGGGTACTTGGCTGTCATCTACGTCCATTCCATCACAGCTTTTTAACTAAGCAGGGACAGCTAAAGGCCAAGCACGACAATTAAAAGATCCAGCTCAGAGGATTGGAAGTGATTTATGAGGTTGCCATCTAGCACTATCAGCCCTACAACCCTGTTGTCAATGGCTAGGCTACACAGAGGCAGTGAACTGAAAAGGCAACTTGTCTGTACACTTTCCCAGGACTTCAGCTCGCATGAGCTGAAAGTGGTCAGATTCATAGATTTCCAGGTTTTAAGTTGGAGTGTGAGCTGGGGAAGGATGAGTATACGCAGGAGAGATGGTAAAGGTCCATGGGTAGTTTGTTGGGCAAGAATGCCAAGATATCTGTGGGAAACAGAGTACTAAACCTCCTTCCCATAACCAGCCAGCCATAAGACAGATAAAAAGAGCATGACACTTTTCCTATGAGCTGGAACAAAATGAACTATTAGATTCTCTTCATCCTCTAACAGAGCCAGGAAAGCCAGCCAGCTGTGCAAAAGATCAAATATCACACTGCCTAATAGGGTAAGACTGCATCTACTCTCTCTCTCCTTGAAGAAGTTAGTCCTAAGATACACAGTTGTGTCTAGGAGGCAGATAGTACCAGGCACAGCCAATGGACTTATCTCCAAATGAGCTACTTGTTGACACAAAGGCAGCATGGCTGCGTAATTTGGGACTAGCAAAAGTCTGGATTCTCTGGTCATTTTTCTATTTCATCCAGCAGCCAAAACTCCAAGACAAATAGCCAACAAATATACCAAACAATCTCTACAAGTCGTAGGCAATGATTTCCGTACATGTAGGTGCATCAAATCCACTTTTCATGTGCTATGCTCATAACGTGTGCACTTACAGTCATTCCAGCAGGCCCTAGATTCATTGTGCATACTGCAAATCAATTTTATGACATGTGCATATATGCTGTGATGTCTTGAACTTATTGTTCCTGGTTTAAAGCTCATATATCCTCATATTGCACATCTGTCTTGCTCAGGACATGTCAGAATTATATAAACTAGCACAAATCATTGATGTGCTTTAGGAAGAATACATCTAGATGTCCCAGCCACTTTGGGTTTACTAAGCATGAGTTTCATGCTGTACATATTTCAGACAAAATTGTTCACAGGCAGCCTTACAGGGAAGCTTCAGATTTCTGAGGAGTAAATCAAATTATCAGGTCTGCTGCTTCTGGGATAAACATTGTTATTTCTGCCCAGGACTGTATTGTGCCCTATAAGCACGCAGATCACACAGCTCTACATGACGTAATAAACACTGGGAGATAATGCCTTTAAAATTTTTAGAACACAGAGACCTGTGTTTGAACTGTGGAGTCTGTGTCTTCTTTAGGTTGTAAGCTCCTCAAAACTCCTACTTGCAACAACATTTTATACAGGGCTGAGTGTCCCATCCTTGGTCTTATTTGGAAGTTCAGAGGTTTCTGCTTTTGGACAACATAGGTTTGAATGATAGATGGTTGCTATGGGTATATTTGGGGCATCCTTTCATCACTTGAGAGTAGTGATACTTTTCCCTTTACTCATCGTATTTAGCCATCCAAATGTAGTTGTAATACAAGAGCTTCAAGTATCACAAGAAATCTGAGGATATTAGCTCTCTCTGGTGAAACAATGAGGGCACCCAATGTCTTTAGCAATATTTTCAGTCTCCAGAGGAAATGCGATGTTAGAATAGTAAAACCATCATATAAATAATACATTTCTATTGTAGGTAATGATAGTCTGAAAGTCAAAATAGAAATGAACCCTTTGTGCAAGAAAGACTGTTAAACCATTGAATTTCTTGTGAACATAGAGCCGAATCAAAAGGATAAAAAGCTGTATTTGGCAGGGGAGAAAGTGTACTGCTTATTAATCTGTCTTCATAAGAATAGTTATCAGAGATGTTAGTCAGAAGCTAACCTTCTGTACTTATAACTTAACACTGAAGTAAGTTTATTTTATGAACATCCATCTTCTCTTTCCGACATTAAATGTAGCAGCCAGTACCCTGTGCTTTAATAATCAGGGGCCAACCTAGTTATAGAGTCTAATTTCATCTTTAACCTGCACAAACGCAGGATAATTTTGAGTGTGAAGACAGCATGGCTCTGTGACTCCCTTGTGGCAAAAATAACATTCTCCATCTGTGGAGGTACTGGTCCCATAGACCTAGCGGATTATGTTTGCCTCTACACACTTACTTTTCATATAGCTACTGATTTTGACAATAGTCCAAATGAAAACTTTGGACTTATTTCTGATTCAAGAAGGCCCTAAAAAAGATGCCTTGCAGATGGATCTAGATAGATTGGAGCATGTGATTAATGGGATGAAGTTTAACAAGTCCAAATGCTGGATTCTGCCGCTGTGACAGAATAACAACAGGTACAAGTATAAACTGGGGAAGGAGTGGCTGGAGAACTGTCCTGCAGAAAGGAATCTGGGGGTGCTGGTCGACATCAGGCTCAATAGGAGTCAGTGTGTCCTGGCAGCCAAGAGAGCAAGCCACATCCTAGGGTTCAAAAAACACAGCATAACCAGCCAGTCAAAAGAGGTGATTATCCTGCAATATTCAGCATCAGTTCAGCCACACCTTGAGTATTGTGTGCAGTTCTGAGTCTCATAATTTAAGAAGGATGTGGAATCAGCCACACGCATCCAGAGAAGGGCAATAAAGCTGGTGAAAGGGCTGGAAGGCATGTCCTATGAGGAGTGGCTAAGCACTTTGGGCTTGTCTAGTTTGGAGAAAAGGAGGCTGAGAGGCAACTTCATTGCTGTCCACAGCTTCCTGAGGAGGGGAAGTGGAGAGGAAGGTGCTGAGCTCTTCTCCCTGCTATCCAGGGATAGGAGACATGGAAACAGTTCAAAGCTGCATCAAGGGAGATTCAGATTTGACATTAGGAAACATTTATTTACAGAAAGGGTGGACAAACACACTGGAACAGGCTTCTTAGAGCAGTGGTCAATGACCAAGGCCTGTCAGTGTTTAAGAGGTATTTGGACAATGCCTTTAACAATATGCTTTAACTTTTGGTCAGCCCTGGAATGGTCAGGCAGTTGGACTAGATGATCATTATAGGCCCCTTCCAACAGAAATAATTCTATTCTATTCTATTCTATTCTATTCTATTCTATTCTATTCTATTCTATTCTATTCTATTCTATTCTATTCTATTCTATTCTATTCTATTCTATTCTATTCTATTCTATTCTATTCTATTCTATTCTATTCTATTCTATTCTATTCTATTCTATTCTATTCTATTCTATTCTATTCTATTCTATTCTATTCTATTCTATTCTATTCTATTCTATTCTATTCTATTCTATTCTATTCTATTCTATTCTATTCTATTCTATTCTATTCTATTCTATTCTATTCTATTCTATTCTATTCTATTCTATTCTATTCTATTCTATTCTATTCTATTCTATTCTATTCTATTCTATTCTATTCTATTCTATTCTATTCTATTCTATTCTATTCTATTCTATTCTATTCTATTCTATTCTATTCTATTCTATTCTATTCTATTCTATTCTATTCTATTCTATTCTATTCTATTCTATTCTATTCTATTCTATTCTATTCTATTCTATTCTATTCTATTCTATTCTATTCTATTCTATTCTATTCTATTCTATTCTATTCTATTCTATTCTATTCTATTCTATTCTATTCTATTCTATTCTATTCTATTCTATTCTATTCTATTCTATTCTATTCTATTCTATTCTATTCTATTCTATATTCTGGGTCTGAGAAAGGTTCCCTTAGTACTTTCAATAGTCTCTTATTTTTTCCTTGAGCATTCACTGCTAGCCGCAGGAACATACAGAGTACAAAGGAATATGAAGCATTGGTTTCACCTGAAATTAACTTTCATTTCTTAAGTTTTTTATGAATTTGGTGTTTTCTAGTGAAGGAGCTTAGCTACCAGAACACCTACATACCTAAGGGGATGCAAAATTTCATCGTTTCCTAAAATTGCTTCACCATGTAACAGAAGAATTAATCCATGTTAAGCACATTTCTCATCACTTATACCCTCTCCTTATTTTACTAATGATGTCTTCTAACTAATACAACGAAGTTAAAACCATGGAATGCCAGTAAAGAGGGGCTGAGAGAAGATGAGAAGCATTAGTGTTAGTGCAGTTTAATCAGATGAGTAGTCAGCTCTGGAATACTCAGAAAGCAACAATCCATTTGAAGTAGGTTTGATCTAAAATCTTAGAGCTTTAGAGGGGAGATAGTTTTTTGAGGATTTTTTTTTCCCCCTTCAGTACAGTCTGCATTCTAAACTCCTCACAGTTAAGTAGCAGAGGATTTTTAAATTACAGCAGTGTTCAGTACTCAAAATTCCAAATTTGAACACACAGAAATACAAAAGTTGAGTATTATTAGACCTGAACTTTGCTGTAGGTTGCTCTTTATGATGAACTGTACCAAAACTTGGAATACAAAGACCTCCAGACTTTTGAACTCCAAATTCATGCTTTCAGTGCAGCTTGAGGTTAGCGATGTACCTGTTCAAGGATGCTTCTCTTCTCACCTTCTATTATAGCTGAGTGTATTTCCAAGAAGGAATGCCAAAAAGACCAGCAAATATTAGAGATGTGTTGTGTCTGAGATTACTTCCTGTGCTAAATCCAGGAGCACCTCTGACTGCCTGACCAGCTAACTGAATTATGCAGGCATCTATTACTTCCATTAAAAAGATTAGACATTCCAGACTTACAGCTCTGTGTATTATGCCAGACCAAATGCCATCCTCTGTTAAGCTCTTCCTCAGAGAGAAAAATCTGGCCATTTACTGTTAGTATGAGCCAAGCAATCAGCATGCCAGGTCTGCAGCTGAAAATCTGGAATTATCTTATAACAGCAGTAGGAATATTTAGGGATGAGTGATTGTAAGAAAGGACTCGTGGGACTGGCAGCATTCAGCAGGACTTTGGCCAAGCTAAACACCAAGTAGAAAATGCTCTTCAGTCATTGCAGCATAATCCCAGACCCCCTCCTGTCTACACATATCTAGCAAGCTTAGTTTAAGACCTAAGAAAATAAATGTGCAGACAAAACAAAGCTTCACATCCAATTCACAGGGATTTTTTCGTTCCAGGTGGAGTGTAGAAAAGAGGAACAAGGAGTAGCTTCATGAATGGCTCCAAGAAAGGAGACACTGATAATCAGCAGCTTGAGAAAGGGACTGAAGAGAATCCCTAGTTCCAGTGAGACCTCAGACTGTGGGTTGTTCAATGAGCTTGCAAACATTTAAGGCTGTATTTCTAAAAGAGTGGCTTTCAATCTGTGGCCCATAAAACACCACGAGTCCATGGATTTTTTCTGGAAATGAAAAGTTAACAAGACAATTATAAAGGAGAGATTTGACACGCCAGCATCTACAGCTTCACTGGAAAAAGATTTAAGTTCCGCTAAACAAAATACTAATGAAAACTGCTGCTCTACAGTATCTGATCTGGCCATCCTCTGTAGCCACAAGACTGTAAGAAAGAGGATAGCGTAAACATACAACTTAGCTGGCTGTTACTCAGTTTGGAAAAGTAGAAGGGTGCTATTGGCTAAGAAATATAGCCAAGAAAAATAGGCAAAAATGGTCAGTCACCTCAGAGAGAAGCATGGGAGCAGGTCTTCAGGGTTGTCCTGTACTCACAGCTGCTATTTGGAAAAGAAAATACAGCTATGGCCTTATTTGGATTTTTTCCCCTTTTCATATAGCCCAAAGATAAAATGATTTTTTTTTTAAGGAGCAGATCTTACAATTTCTACTGTTCATATCATGGTGATCTCTAACTTAGACTACCAAGACAGGAATTCTGACAGAAATAAACTGTAGGCAAAATTGAGATCTAAAGCTACTGTAGAATTCAGGACATCATTTACAACATGGCATCTCTTTTAAATAGTGCACAGCATAACCAATCTTGGATGTGCATTGACCCTTTAAAGGTTAAAAGATACTAATTCAGGCATCAGCTTTGCCTTATAATTCCACCGAAATGCTGAAAGAATGATTCTCCCCACTGCCATATTGTACAGGTGTGATCAGAGACTGTGTCTGGTGTGGTGATAGATCCATGAGCAGAGGAACGGTGTGGCAGAGTGCTTCGCATGAGGCTGCCTGTCATTTAGAGATTATTTTTTTCCTTCAGACTAAAATTATTCAAAATTTCTTGCCTTTAGGACATGTTGTTTATCCGAATTGAAAAAGACCTAGTTAATTATGTCTTTAATTTAGCTAATAATAGATGCAGGTTTAAGATTTGTGTTCATTATTTCTTTATGGGAAGTCTTTTATTTAAAAACTGATTTTTGAGGTTTTGTAGAAATCAACAGTCATCAGTAATCTTCATTATTAGGACAGAAGCTGTGGACACAGAGTATTGTATCAAGAAAAGCACAGCACTTCAATATCAGGAAACTGTGAGAAAACATGATTACTGCCTTGCTTTAGCACAAGGCTTATGAATTAATATTTGTACTTATTTTTAATCTAAAAGGCGCACCCTTCCCTTCACTCTCATCCATATGTAGAAGTACTCAGCAGACATTAAATATTTTAAGTCCTTAGCTACCAGAAAGCAAGATTAATAACTGGGATTATCTTCACAAAGGAAAAGTTTAACATTTTGCAGATTGGATAGACTGGGACTGTAATCAAATACTCAAGATTGTGAAGGAGATCCATGAAAATAGTTAGAAACAGAGTTCTCAGCTTTTTCCAGGCCATTTTCCTGGACTGTGACAGGTAAATGAGAAAGTAAAATCTTAAGGACTATGTCTACCACAGCACCTAACTTTTGTATATATTGCAGCCTAAATGTGTCTTCAGCACCAACCAAGGAGCCGTTATCCTAAAGTTGGGAACTTAAAATGGTGAGAAATTTGAGCTGACTGTTAGGGAGTTGTATGGGACCACGGGCTTACTACCCAAAGGACACTAAAGATGGGACAGTCAAGCAAGTTACCACAACTTCGCATGAGCAACTATGGTCTACTTGGTAGCCTCTGTGGCAAACATGAGATGAAACATTTAAACGTCAATGAAAAAATATGGTTTTCCTCACAGTTTTAACAGATGACAGAGAGAAGTTACCAAAGCCCATCTGACGTGCAGTTGCTCATCAAGCCACAGCCACCCACCAGTGAATATCAGCCCTTAAACACCTGCCCTTCAACCAATGTTACAGTGAAAATGTTAGGCATAAGCCCCAATTTCACAAACAGGTGGTGGTAGCCATTAACCTCCTTCATAGCCTGCAGCTTGCCGGTCAGGAAAGGCAGCAGGGAGGGGAAAACCCAGGATCAAATCCTTCTTCTTTCAGACAAACCCCCCTCATTCTCTTAAGTGTACCTGACACCAAAAGCTATGGAGTAGAAGGAAGAAAAGTCCCTCTCACTTTTCCCGTTGAATGCAGGTGACTGTGTGTGATTACTCAAATATCTTCTGGACCTGAGGGATGGAGAAAATGGGGTGAAATAAAATGATTCTATAAGCTGATTGATAAGAGATGGACCTACATTTCTGGCCCGTGAATGTTTCACATAAAACATTCCAATAACATTTTGAAAGCAGACTTTAAACAAATATTCAAATCAAGTGTAAGCCTACTCTTAACTGAGATGATTTTAAAAATGGAACCTACAAAGAAAACACAGAACAAAACATTTCAAGCAAATTTAAATATTTTTTGTTGTTGTTTTTCACTCTGGCAGTGGACCAGGATGTTAATTATTGTGCTGAGGTTTCATTTAGCCTGTATAAGAGGAATGCATGGTGTGTGAGATGTTTTCCATCTCCTGTGGACCAGCGTAATGGACTTTGTGAGTCACCACATGGTTGTCATATGGGAGGTGCAGCAAAGCACCGTTTATCTTGTTGCCAACTAAATGTCTTAAATGTAGGATGACCGCACACCTTTCTTCATGTGGCACTTTTCTGTGCAGTGAAATAGCAGCTGACCAACTTCATCCCTTCCTCTTTTTTTTGCTGCTTTTGGCTGATAGTTCACAGCCAGTGAAGAGCCAGATGACTCCCAGCTTTGATGCTATGACTCCCAGCTTTGATGCTTTCATGTCTAACAGCCTCATGGCTTGCTCCCACAGCTTCGGACACTGCTGAGTTTCAGAAAGGGGCCAAGCTGGACACAAACCCTTTCAATTGCTGTTAGTTCACATCAGACAAATTGATGTGGAATTTAAAGATATGGAGATGGAGGGTAAGTCTTAAGCTGAGTGCCGTCAGGCCAGTTTGTGTTCTAGAGATGAGATACCTGTGCACGTTTGTTGAAACAGGTCCAGCGGAGATGATGAGAGGGCTGGGGCACCTCTGCTATGAGGACAGGCTGAGAGAGCTGGGGTTGTTCAGCCTGGAGAAGAAAAGACTCCAGGGAAATCTTCTAGCAGCCTTCCAGTACCTAAAGGGGGCCTACAGGAAGGATGGGGAGGGACTCTTTATCAGGGAGTGGAGTGACAGGACAAGGGATAACGGTTTTAAACTGAAAGAGGGGAGATTTAGATTTGATATTAGGAAGAAATTCTTTACTGTGAGGGTGGCGAGGCACTGGAACAGATTGCCCAGGGAAGCTGTGGATGCCCCATCCCTGGAAGTGTTCAAGGCCAGGCTGGATGGGGCTTTGAGCAGCCTGGTCTAGTGGGAGGTGTCCCTGCCCATGGCAGGGGGGTGGAACTAGATGATCTTTAAGGTCCCTTCCAACCCGAACCATTCAGTGATTCTGTGATTTAGGATGAAACTGACGCTCCTGATACTGTACAGAGAGAGGTGCAGGTGTTTGGAGAGTTCCCAGGCCTCAGCATATTTATTCTCCAAAGACAGGCAGAGAGACTTACTTACTGGCCTCCTAGTTTCCTTTGGCTGACTTCACCTCATAGCAGGGTTTGGTCCCTTGGAGCACACTTCTGTGGAGATTTGTGTGGTGATGTGCATGCATTTCTTAAAAAAAAAAAAACAAAGCAACAAAGAAACATCCCTGGGCAAAACAGTTTATCCTGTAGATTCCTATCGTCCAAGCTAAATGTTAATTCGTTTACAAACAGCTAGTACCTCCAAGAGCCCTGGGGACAGTGAGGCCTAGTTTCCTAGGAAGCCATCTTTTGGAGATGAATGTACATTCCAAGGAGTGTAGTATGCACGAAGCTCATTTCTGCCACTGGTGTAATTAGTAAAGGTTCTCTGGGCAGAACTTAATAGCTCTGATAGCTCTAGTTCTCTGACTGTGGACTCCAAAGTTGTTACACGAGGATAGGTCAAGACAAAGAAAAAAAGAGGAGTCTGTGTGAGTCCCATTTCCATAAGAAAGCAGGCTTTTTATATACCCTGTCACATACAGATGCATTGATTGAGCCCAGATTGAGATAGAATTATTTTTTTCACAAAGACATTTGTTGCTCCCTAAAATTCCATTCCCAGTGATTATCATATTAAGTAGAAATTCCAACAGGCAGCTGAAAAGCTTTTCTCTTGACAGTATCACCAAATGTGGTGTATTCATACAACGTGTTTCGGTTCCAAGTGATTTTTATCAACAAAAAATTAATTATTGTAAAAGTCACAACCTGTTAGAGTTTGTGATTGATTATACTTGGATTTTTAAAAGAAATGAGTAATGCAAAGGGTAGAACTAGATCTGTTTTGCTAGTCCATGCAGTTATTCATGTTTGTATGATTTGGGTCAAGTATATACTAACAGTCAGGAGTTTACCTATGCATATTTAGTTGTATTTAGTGCCAGTTTAAAAGAACATTATGATAACACTTTACGTACATAGGCTGGTAAGTTTTATCATTTTACAAGGGATTTTTATCTTTAAGTTTCCTTCTTTGCAAATGTAAACATAAGTATGCATTTCTTTCAGAGTCCTAGTACACACCTTCTGCTCTTCCAATAATTTCACACTTATTACTATTCATTTACTTTCTCTTCACACCATGCATGTAATGGGCCTTCTTGAGGTAGCATGTAAGATCACACTTGAAAACAACATTAAGGAATGCTTCTGCTGCAATACATACACAAAATCGAGCTAACACTCTTAATCTCACAATTCAGTTTGCTATTCAGCACTCTCAAGTTTTGCACTCACTTTTCATGAGTAAAACTACTCAACCAGATTGATTAGAAAACCAAATTATTTTCCACCCACATGATGTGGGGGAAAAAATATAAAAAGACAAAGACTGATAATTCTTTTCTTTTTTTTTTAATTGTCTTTTCCTTTTTTCTTTTCTTTTTTTCTTCTACTTTTGGATCAATTTAGCTTATATTTGTGCCAGACATAAATCTTAGGAAGATATATTGGTGGATCATAACCCTTCCACCCCAAGGCAAGATTCCTATTCATAATACATCTTTCATAACTTACTGTGATCTTTCCGCCTGAATAACAGACTGAAAAACCCATGACTGCAGCATATTACGAAGAAGTTTTCCGTCCAAGAAGCTTGTCAAAGAGCAGTCTAAAAAGATAAGATACATAAATTTTATGTTTTCTAAGACAACATACTAATTCAAACAGATATCATTCAGTCCTAAGCTAATCTCCAATAAAATTTATCCATTTAGAAAATTATTTGTTTCAAGCAAAACTTGTGAAGTAAAGTGTTGGAAAGATTTTGAAAAGTTCCTGTTTCATATATCGTTCTGATAGTTTTCTTTTTTTCCTTAGTTGAATTCATTTTTCCTGATGCTGAAATATCAAGATTTTCCAAGGGTGAGAAATTTCAGGTTCCAGTCTTCTCTTGGAAGCACCTAAAATTACTTATGCTGTCCCATTTCCTTCCCCAAACTGTTGCTTCCCCATCTCACCAGTACTTGTGTCATCAAGAACATAGGGCTGGATATGATAATGTGCAGATCACTCTTAGTCTACTAAAAACTCAGTGAGGGAAATCAAACATTTGAAACTACATGTGCATGCCTAATTGCTTTATAGATCAGAGCTGTTAGCATGAAAAGAGCTGAACCACTTGTAAACTTCCTAGGGCAAGAACATCTTTTTGTTTAGCAAAGCACTGCACCCTTTAGGGCAATACTAGAAGTGACAGTCATATGTACACACTTTCCAAAAACTGCTTTTGGATTGGGTATCTAATACAGAAAATTTAAAAAAGACAGATAAGAGTTGGCTTAATTTAATGGTTTTGTGGGAGATTAGGAAAACCCACTTTTAAACCCCATGGAAAATAACTTTGTAAATCAAAGACTTTTGTGGTGAGCTTTCTGGTTTGTTTCTTTGTGTTTTTAACATATGTCTTTAATATATATCTGTGACGGCAAACTAAACTAACAACAGATATGTTTTCATTCCACTAAAACTTTTTAACAAACTTAGACAGCTTTAAAATCATGTGGTATTAAAAGTGAAACCTGATGGTATTTTTTTGTAATTTTTTTGCTGTGTCTCTATTATTCACTGGGTATAATTCCTACTGAGTGCAGTAAGATCAGGATTGAGATCTAAGATGGTATTTTGAAAATAAAATACAGCAATTTATACACAGACACATCCACAAATATATGTATATACAAATATATATATAATCTATATGTATGTATGTATGCAAGTATATAGCCCAGAAATTTTTCCAAAAAATTACAAATTTCTTCTTTATAGATGCACTGTGTCCACATGAAAGGGTTAAAAAATGATACTTTTGAACACAGTTTGCAATGTGTGTTGAGTGTATCGTAGCTATACATAACATCCGCCCAAGTCTTTGCAGATGTTGCTTAGCTTTGCCAAGGAGTTTCAACACTCTGGATGAGGTCTTGAACTCAGGTTTGGCTGACCCAGCGTAATCTACAACATTTCTTCCCCAATGTAGAAAGGAAGCTAAATGAGCTACAATTGTTCTGGTCGGCTGATTCCCTCATATATCCATCTCTTGCATTTTGGAATTACTCATGACCAAAAGTTATTCTCTGAACACTGAAGAAGGGCTCAAGAGAAGCTTTTCAAAAGCAACCGTGAGTAAACAGAGCTAAGTATCAACACATAATGCCAGCTTAGTCCCACACAGGAAAAATACAGTAAAAGGACTCAGGTTTACACTAAGAAACTGTAATCTTTGTATCTTATCCATGTTACTGAAATGTAATCCTTGATGAGGACCTGATTCAGAGCCTTGCAAACATAAATGTCTAAAGAAAAGTCACTAGTCCTCAGCACTTCTTACTTACCTTCAGTTTTTCTTATTACGCTTTGCAATCTGATATAATAAAGGAGATTTTTAGGGAATGTAAATAGCTAAATAAAAAATACAGTCAAGTCAAAGAACAGTAAACAAGAAAAGACCATTTCACAAGTGTTTCCGAATGCTGATTTTTAGCCCACTGAAAAGATAAGATAGTCAGCTTTAGTCAGCTGCTAGTAATGGACATTTTCTCTCCCTCGAGTTGACTCACCCACGCTGTTCCCATTTCAGCAAAAATAACATTGCACGGTACTATTAATGTTTTATCCCTTTACATATTTTGGAACAGTAAATTCTGTATGGGAAAATATTTCTCTTGTGCCACTAAGCTTCCCAGAGAATGCAGTTTTCCAGACCATCAATTTCCACTCACCTATTTTCATATTTACTTTGGTATAGAATGAGCCCTTGGGAGGGGATCTTGTGACTTCTCAGAAAAGTCCATAGCAATTACCTTTTTTTAACAAGTAGTCCTCCCAAGCTGTGACAAAATGGAGATTTGGGAACAATCCGATGGAGGTAATGACATGCTATTAATAAAACTACAAGTCTTTCCGGGTCAGCTTCATTTGTGAATATATACTATATGAATATATGCAAAGGGAATCCCATCACAAGTATGCACCACTGATGGGAATTTAACATTCTAATGAGATTTATCTTTGTCTCCTAATCCCTAATACATAATAACTTTTACATAAAACATTAAGTACTGTACTCTGCCTTCAATGGCAGTGGAGCCATTGTCTTATCTCAAAAAGTAAATTGATTCCTAAGATTTTAATCTAGGTAATTGGTACTGATGCGCCAAATACCGTGAGTTACTGTATTATTTCAAAGCAGAAAATGCTATTTACCCTTCAAAATAATGTTTTAGAAAGAAAATAATGTGACAATTCAAAAGAGAAGCTTGTGTTAGATCCGTCCAGATACCAGTTACTTCAAGAATAGGATCAATATGTCGTTTCCACAGTATTTCTGCATGACTGTCATTGACCTATTTTCCACTTTCATCTTAGGCAGCTGCAACTGCTAAACCATCAGTCTAAATAACAACAAATTGAAGCCAAAATAATTGTACTAGGGAGGACAGCTTACTTTAACATAGATTAGTAGTATTGTCTTTTTGAACTTTCTGTACTTTAACTACATCAGGGATTTTAAAACTTTTGTAACAACTGCACTTAAAAATACTAGTGATTACTGTAAATTTCTTCTTCATTTCTTATGGTAGTTTTTAAACTTTTGGCACATCACAGGGCTAAAACACAGTTAGTAAATGGAAGGAATCAGGATGAGGAATACAATTTTAATGACAAAAGAACAACTCCAGAGCATATGAAAATAAAAACAAGAGCTTTGGAGTTCACGTTCATGACTGTTCAAACAAATTGAAACATTTTATAATCTTCAAATCCATTTCTAAAGGAGGAAAAGTATACAGAGGTCATAGTCTGTATAAATGTATTTATATCTCTATCCTGGTCTTAAGGCTAACTCAGATTTCCTACTTTTCTTTCTCTTGCAGAAGCACTGCTCAGAATTCAGGCTACAAGCTCCTATGCTTAAAAACCTGATAAGCAGCTGACTTACCTAAAGGGAGAAACATAAAATTTCTTGAATCAGGCACTTAATTTGCACAGAAATCTCTGTAAAAATATAAAACCCAGTAAGCAGTATTTTTGATACAATGGATAATTTTGAAATAATATGTATTAAAGAGAAAATCTGCAAGTGGACATGCTGCAAGACCTCACTTTACAGCTCTTAACATGTATTGGAATGAAAAAAGCAACGCTTGAAAATCACACTGCATACACATGAACATGTTGCCCTCTGCTCCTCATTGCCACTTGATTTCTCAGGTTGTGTCTGCACAGTGTAAAGCCTTTGCTGCAGGATATTCTCTATACACTGCCCCAGGTCTGCTCCCTGCTGTTGGCCTTCACACCACCAGACTCACTTACCTCTTTCATACCAAAACAGATGTTTCTGCAGTCAGCTGAGACAAGCATCCAAAAACTTTCTCAAGCAGCTACCTTCGGTACCACTAAGTTTGGTTTTCTATCCCTTAAAATCATGTCGTCATTAAATTCAGTGGAATATCGAGGTGCTAGTCCCTACAGGGATTAGCACTTCCACCAGACTTTGTCCTGTTTCACCCTCCACCTTTCTCCAACTGCCTGGAAGATACTTCAGACCTACAACCAGACCTGCCCCATCACCACAGACTTGCCTGGCTGTCGGGGCCGCTGACTGCCCTGATTATCATCCCTGGACCTGTTCTGCTCTTCTAGTTTGGATACCATGGGTCTCTGTCCTGCCTGCCTCATTGGCTTTGGCCTCACCTGTCCTTGCAGAGCAGTCCTGCTCCTGCTGCTCCCTGACAGCTCTGGGTTAATGCAAACCAGCTGTTTCAATACGATACCTCTGTCTTGGGGATCTGTCTGTCGCCAGCTAGTATTTAAGAATTGAAGGTATATGGTTCATTTAATGTGAAGCATCACATTGTGCACATGACAGAACTGGAGACATTTGCAATCCCCAATAAACTATCGCAATTTAGAAATCAAAACTTAGAAAGACACTTCAGAAACACAGGGATTAATATGAAGAACTGTACTAGTTCTGAAATAGTACTTACATGAATCATGTTTCAAAGAGTTGCATGGTTCTTTCATGATACCTGAGCACCTAATCCTAAAAATAATTCAAAATGATGCATAGGTTTTGGCATGGAAGATTACTTTTGAGTCAGTGGAAATTGTCTAGCTAAGTCCTACACAAGTTTTAGTGTAAGAGGTTTTTTAGAAAGCTTTCTAGATATTTAATTTCTGTATAAGATTTTAAAATGAGTGCTCTGTTTCCAGAAATGCAGGCTGGTTCCCATGCTAGCAAAGAACAATGTCACACACATTAACATAGCGGCATTCCAGGAGTGCAGATTTTTACAGGTTAAGTTTCTGCATGTTAAGGTGATAGTAGATATGACACTGCATTGACTGAGGGATAGTAGAGAAAAACTACTGGATGTAGTACAGATGACAATTCTACTGTATTTGTAACCACAACTCTAATTTAGAATTGCAGGTGGGTAGACTGTCAGTCGAATGACAAATATTGCTGTATTTTCTTAACTCATATAATGGTCACAACTGTGGTGTGTCAACTTTTGTCTGTTCAATTTATGGTTATTATCATTATTTGGTAATCCTTTGGGTTGTCAAATGCTATCCTGAGCTAACTGGACATTCGGGATGGGAATCATCTCACATTACGTTGACATCTAAATGTTAGGCTTCTTGTCTATGCTCTTTCATTGCACAGTTTTCCTTTAAATTAGGTACTTTTTTTTTTTTCAGATGTTTGAAATTATGTTCACCGAATCTTACTTTGTAGATACAGTGTAAAGTTTGATATTCTAAGGAGAAAACCAATGTGTCTGTTTAAAATTGGTTTTGTTTCCCCCTGTTGTGCATGGTTGGATGATTAGCATTATGAAACGTGAACAGATAGAGCCTTTTTTCTTCTTTCAGGCAGCCTATTCACATTCAATGTGCTATTTAAATTTTAGTTGTAGACATCTGTTCTCCACATCACTGCCCTTAATAGACATGGCTGTTCCAGAAAGCTAACGAGGTCCAGAACAAAGGCCTAAACACCAGCATGTGGTCATCCCTGACATCAACTTCTCAGCACAGTCCCTGGAAGGCTTTTGGCCTTGCCCAGTTAGCAATTTTCCAGCAGTTTCTGGTCACAGTTCATATAGAGTCTGATCTGTGGACTGTTCTCCATGGGCAATTTAGATGCGGCAGCTCTGTCTTTGGGGAAGTGGTTGAGGCAAGACAGTGACAGCTCACCTTTTCCTTATGTGTGCAGTGGAGGTTGCCTCAGGTCCAGAGAACAAGCCCTTACTATGAACACATATGTGCTGCCACAAGGGCTATGCATATGTAAACATTTAGGTGAATAGAGCTGCCATCAAATACCTGATTAAGAGGTCTCTAAATCAGGATGTACATGTTAATTTACACTATCCGTGGCATTATATGTTAGTATATTATTGCTCATACTTTTAATACCTACACATCTAAAGAAAACCATTCTTCCCCTTGAAGAAGCCACTACGTAATATACTTGTAACTGGGGTAGAAGAGGTAAAAAAACCCAAATATATTGGCTGAACTGCATACCTGGAGCATGAGGAATAGATTTCATAGTCCTCTGCTTCACTATAAGCCTGTTCTTACATCCCTTGAAAAGTAAAGGGACTTGAGCATATGCTTAAATATTTTGCTGAATAACGCCAAGGCCTGGGAGTATTTCCACTAATGTCAATGGAAGCTAAATGTGTGTGTAAACTTTTCAAATTGGATCTTTAATAAGATTACTCCTATGAGTAAACGTTAGTCAGTTTGAGGCAGTTTTGCTAAAGTAAGAATTAAGTAATCTATATACCAAGTCAACATCTCACTAACTATTTTCCTTGTACTAGTTTCAATTTTTGACAGTATCTCTATCCGCATGAAGTCACTATATATAAGTAACACGTTAATATGAAATATACATAGGTTTTAAAACAATTAAATAAGTGATTTCCTAATTCACTGCATAAAAGTTAAATACATAGCCTGCTAAATACCAGCTTAGAATTCCACTTTGAAACCCTTCCTTTTCACTGTGTCTCTAAGACCCCCAGTTTCCTAGCAAATCCCTCTGAGCTGCTGAAAGCCTTGCACACGAAAAGCTAGAAATGGAGGCAGCGTTCAGAGTAGAAAAAGACTGCCTTGTTCATAAAGCAAACACATAGATTTCACAAAAAATATCCCTGAGCTGACTAGTCTCAATATTACATTTTTTCTGTCCAAGTAAAGTTAAAAAAATTCTTACACAGGCTGATTTCAAAGCATATATGCCAAATAAAAGCAAGTATTTCCCCATGTATCCTCACCATTGCTCAGTGAAAAAAAACTTCATTTGAAAAATAGATGTTCTTCTATTCAGGGTGCATATCTCTAAAAGTCCAATAGCGACATTACCCTTTCTGCAGGCTGCATAGTAGTGACTTCCAAGTCAACATCTCACTACCAGCAAAACCTGACCTTTAGATTTCATCTACCAATAGACAAAAATGGGCATTAGTGGCAAGGTCCAGTTTCAAGAAAACTGGATAAGGGAAGGACTCAAATATTATATTACTAACTTTCATTAGAAGAGATAGTATTCCCTGGAGAAGTTTCTCAAAAAAGAGAAACTCATTCTCTGAGAGATCAGCCAGCACTAAGAGTCATATACTCTCATGTATGCAGACATAAAAAAAAAGTAAACAAAAAAATACAGCTACTTCGTGCAGTGACTCTAGATCTTCCTGTGTCCCAGGTTGATACTACTATGGGATGTGAACTGGTTAAGAGAGTTCCACCACTGAGTGGTGGAGCAAACCAAGCAAACCAGAATGTAGACTGGTCAGAAGACACCAACAAAGATCATAAGAGCATCCTGCTAATGGCTGTGAAGCCAGAGCTCCATGCGTATTTAGAGTACTTACATCAGAAAAAAAGTAGCAAACAGGGTAAGACAGCAGAGGAACTGGCTGGTTCAGCTTCACCCCATGATGTCAGCAGTGCAGACAGCCATGGAGCACGTTGCGCAGCAAACTCTCTCTGCTCCTGTATTCCCCTTGCACGGCTCATCGGGTTTGGCTCTGCTCCACTGGCAGATGAAGAATCTGCTCCGTTAAGGTACCAAACAGCAGAGAAAGAAGAGGACACGTCAGGCACCCTTATCTGTCCCAAAAAAAGCACGTGCTTGTCTGAACAAACATCTAGAGAAAGGGTAAAAAATACATGGTTTGAATATTAAGGCTGCCTGTACAGAGGGTAACAGTCAAATGATGAAAGTTAGGAGATGATGTTGACCACATGTTGGAAAGATGCCATACACCCTCCTGTGGTTGTGTCTCCAGGTCAATACCTATTCTGTCAATAGAGAATTGTATTGACAATTAGGCCCAGAGCTGGAGCTGGATCTCATCTCTGCCTTGCTCCTCTTCTGTTTCTTGCTCCTTTATAACATCTTACTGCAGCTCATATGTTTGCCATGCTATGTAAATCACAGAATCATAGAATAGTTTGGTCTAGAAGAGGCCTTTAAAAGTCATCTAGTCCAACCCTCCTGCAATGAGCAGGAACACTTTCAACTAGAAGAATCATTTCTTTTGAAAGAAGGTTGCAAAAAAGTTTCATTTCACCTACAGCTAGACTGAGGGACAGTTTATTTTTCAAGAAGATATTTTGTGGCACCAGAAATTATCTGCCAAACTGGGTCAAATTCAGCTAGGGCAGTCAGTCAAAATGAGAAATAAAGGAAAACTCAAAACATCTCAGCTTTTATTGACAATGTCATTCTTGTGATAAACAGTGCCAGTGCTTTTTGCAGAAGAAAGTCCAAATCAGACCATATTAAAGCAGCTGGCATTAGTCAAAAAAATATTTTTTTTAACCCAAAGAATATTTTTTTCACCCAAAGAATATTTTTTTTCTTTTATCAGAAGAAAGGGGGAATTTCTTTTTTCATATGTTTTTTCTGTGTGTTGGGGTGGGTAGTTACATTTCCAATTGGTCTGAAACTAATTTCAATTTGCCTTCCATTTTTTTGGTTCAGCCAGCAAACTTACAACCTTTAGAGTACCTCAAATGATCCCTGTTTTTTTCCAAAAGCGGAAACCAAATTCTCTTAAACCATTTTCTGGTATTGCAGGTGTGAAAATTTGTTGTAGCAATAGCAAACATAGCAAAAGAATTTGCTACATTTCTCCTTTTGGACGTCTTTCCATGATGTGATCCACTCTGCTTGTCAGGAGCAAGCACGCAATTTTCACTGAGGGATACATCCATTACCTGTTCTGAGGAGCCACCTTGATCATAAGAAGCCACAGGGTGTGGTGGAACCCATTTTTACTTTTTCAGGCTCACATGTGTGAAGTCAAGATCATCATGGGGCTTTAGCTATGACAAGTCTCACTTCTCAGGTAACCAGCAGCTCAACTCTGCTCTGTTTTTGTGGACTTTCACATCACCCTGATCACTCCAAGTTCCTGCCATTTGTGCCATGAATACTGTGACTCATGCTGGCCACATGTTCTCTCAACATCCAACGCTCAAAACATCTTTCATGGCATGTTTGATATCAGCATTTTGGCTGCTTGTTTGTTGTAAGCCTGTGTGGTTTACTTTTTATTCCCGTGTTTGTCTGAGGACTGTCTCCGTTCCTTCTGTAACTACATATACCTTTATATGTTTATGTTAGAGAAGTCCAGATCCAAGCAGGTCTTGGGGAGGATCAGATGGTTGCTTCTTCCTGAATGACTTCATTTCATAGTCTCTGGGACCTCAGAGAAGCCTCTGCCCCCCACAGAGGAAAAAGTACTTTTGGATGGGGCCTGAAGGACTTTAGTCCTTAATGTAATTGCCTTCCTGAAACTTTCAGGGGTCTTTTACAAAATTTTGGTCTTAGGCAATGGATGCCTTAAAAATTGAGACAAAGACAACTGTGAGGTAGGTAGGAAGTAATACAGATTGTTGACTATCAAGCAATTTTAGCTAAAAAACCACTGAAGATAGACTGAACGTACAGGATGCAGTAGAGTTCAAATCATAAGCAAGTGTGAATAAATATAAGTTCCATAAAAAGAAAGAAAGCTTTGTCAGTTACTCTAAAAGCCATGCAAATAAATGCTTTGAGGTGGAGAAATTAGAAAACATACAGACTGTAAAAATCTCATCTTTCCATTTTATTTATCCATACTTGATCTGTAATTTCTCTCCAGGAGTAAATAGTATACACAATGAAATGTTTAACAGGAGAAACCATTTCTTTCTTATATTCCTTTTTAATTCCTTAGCATACTTTATATCCTTATTTAACCCAAGAGGTTATTATTGAGGAAAATGCAGATTTCCAGTGCACTATATTTTTAGGTGGCTTTTTCTTTCTGCTAGGAATTATCAGGATAAAACTATTTTGACTGTTCTTTCTATATAAACTATTTCCTAAGAATAGCCTTTATTTTCCTTTTTTTAACACTACTGATTTCTAGAACTCTTCAATTTCTCTAGAAATATTTATAAAAGAATAAATAAAAAAAGGCATAATATTCTTCCATAGAATCATTCAAAACTGAAGAATTTAAAATGTAAATAAATAGTCTTTCAAGTAGGCTTTGTCTCTCTGGAATTTGGAAAGCTCTTGTCTTGTTCCATCAGAACATTTTTCAAGCTCTGCAAGATACATTGTGTATTACAAATAATAGGGCATTGGTATACACTGTATAAAGGATTGGAATTTTTTAATTTAAAAAGCAAGTGCAGTGACAGATGATTTTGCTCTGTCAGACATGACCATCACACTGATATTGTTCCACCTGTACAAGGGAGTTATTGTGGTATCAATGGCCAGGCACCCAATGTTTTATTATGTTAATCACGAGATAAATCATGAAATCTCACACCCATAAGAGGAAAAATAAATTTGCCTGGAGGGATGCGGATGTCTCACAGAATTTTTCTGGTCACCAATATTTTTATTGAACTGTGAATAACTTTGTTATTAAAGTTTGATGTTTCATATAAGAAAATATTTTGCAACATTTGAGTAGATTTAAAATAAAAATAATAGGAAAGAATTAAGAAAAACATTTACTTTATAAGATAGCTCTGATGACATATTTCCTAATTCCTTTTTGGTGCTAAGTAAAATAGCATTGTAGTCTTTCTTCTTTTACCACTGCAAAATCTATTCTAAAATGCAGATCTCTTATGAAGTTAATTTTCTTGTAAAAAATCAAATTAATACCTACAAAGCACAGCTGTTCACTATTGAAGATCGTCTTCTGGAAACACTCCCATCTATTTTGAACATACAAGTTCTTGTTCTGGCAAAGGGAAGATTCTCCCTTCTCCCCACACTGTAAATGCTCACATTCAGTACTGTTAGTAAGAAGGTACAAAGTTGGGCAAAAAAAAAGTTACTGAGGGAAAAAGGAAGCCCAGAATTTTTACAAATACCCTTCCATTACAGCAACAAATACTTCTAGGAAATATTTCCTACAAAGCATGACTCTCAGTAACAAGTGCTATATATATTTTCCAAGATACCTGTCAAAGAAACGACTATGAAAGCATAAATTTAGTTGGGATTCATATAAGCTGTCTTTATGATTATTATAAACAAGTTTGGGTTCTTTATGATCAGGAGTGTTATCTCCTCCAACATTTCTGCCTGGGTTTTGGGTAACAGAGCAGAACATCTCCTGGAATTTCCTGGATATCTCATTGAATAAAGTCAGTAATTGAAAGAATGAGAGTCCTTCCAATACCATTTGAATAAAAAACAATCGAAAGAAATAAATTAGAAAAGCTGCATTAATAACAAATTGTGAATCAGTTAATAGTTTTAGTCATATACTCTGGACATGGGTGCAGAAAGAAACCATGCAGAAAAAGAAGTAAGCAGTATTTTCAGAAATGTACACTTTTTAATATGTCAACATGCATTTTTTATGCCAAAAAAGTTACTTAATCCCTGTCCATGATAAAACGTGAAAAATATTAGCAGTAACTTCCCATTATTGGAGGTATAAATAATAATAATAATACATCTCAGCAAACTGCTTCACTTGCTTTAATCTGAAAGGCTTTCTCAGGACTTTTCCTGAGTTGGAATCCATATTTTGTGAAGATCCTCAACAAGTGTCTCCAACGGATTTCGTAGGGGACTCCCCAGAAACAAGCCCAACTGAGTACAGAATACATGTGAGTTTAGCATCATTTGTATCCTCACCTCACCACACCTCTCTCTCAAAGAATTGATGCTGGGACATTTGTACCAGTGCAATCAAACCAGTTATTGGAAATATACGTTTCCCAAGCCATGCTTCCCAAAGCTGAGCCCTGCTCTCCATCCTGATCTCAGCACACACACCTTGCTCATTCTTGCTACCTTCTACCCACCTTCAGAAACATTAAAAGCTGGGATGTAAACCTTTTCCAAATTGGGGGGCATACGGTAAAAAAAAGTATACGAGGAAAATAGGTCAGTCTCTGCATTTTCTCCTATGGCTGTGAACAGTGTATGTACCCTTCTACTTTCAAAGAGAATTTGCTCTTAGTTAAGAGGATATTTTTATCTGACACACTGTGTAGGGAAATTTCCTATTCTCTTCACTTTGGGCTTATCATGAATGAGAGTCCTTTTACTTTTTTTTTTTTCAGTTAACTCCAGGATGTTTCCTTGTCATTGTGCTAAGCAAGCTCCATGCTGCAGGAGAGTAAGTCGAACCCAGAAATCTGTGTTACACTCACTACAGCTGCAAAATAAAGGGCCGTGATGTTTAGCATGATGGTAGCTATAGTAGCTACCAGCATTTGGGATTCACCTCTCAGCCCTCATCGGCGAAGTGGGACACTTGAGCCTTTTCTCTGTCTTAACTTTCTACCTTATAAGCTTTTGTCTGTAAGGGCTACTTCTTATTTTATATATGGCAACTTGCCAGATTCAGCCTTAATGGAAATTGCATGGCTTACACTGGGGTTCAGTGGATGTTTCCCTTGGCAGCTGCTCCGAAGTAAACAGTTCTCTCCACCCTTGCCCAGAGGTATTCCTGCTTACTCCCATGCCACCTCCTTCAGTTGTACTGTACAGATATTTGTGGGACTGTGAGGTGAACCAAACCAAGGAACTGATTAAAAAGACCCAAAGGTAAAAATGGCCTTGCCTTTTTTTAAAAGATATTTTTTGCTCAGAATGAGTTGACCAATATATGTGTGATCAATTAGCAAATCGTGTTTGCCACATGAGATCATAAACATTTCTGGTGGCACAAATGAGGAGATGACATAGAGACAAGAATAAACATGAGGGCAGGGGAGGTGGACAGGAACAGCTTAAACCAGCTTTGCTGCTAAGAGGAGAGTTTGTGGAACCAGGGCCTTGCTGCCACCGTAAAAAAAAAAAAATCAAAGCTGGGTTTTGAACACCTTCCATTTTGTGACTGGTGAGAGCAAGGGCCTCTGTTTATAACACTACTTACAGAACGAGTGTTTAATACATCAGCAGCTTGGCAGGATTCATTTTGTGGTTATCTTTCTTTGAGGGAGCATCTGGCTCCATCAGCTGCTACCCAGTGTAATGAAATATCAGACTTATCCAAATCATGTGAGTTTCAGATATGTGTCATGAAAAGAGTCCAACATTTAAGGCTGTTTGGTTGGATTATTTTCTCTTTTTTCCCCTCTGTGCATATTTATTTCACTAGATTTATCTCTGTTCCATTTTCTTTCTGTTCATGACTGCAGGTTTTTAAAAGTTCCAGATGAAGTGTCATCAGATAATATTTAGAAAAAAGTCTTTTGCTTTCTTAGCTTTGGTTCTATATTTAACTTCTTGTATATGTGGAATTGAAGTAGACACTAGCAAGAACTCTAGCAGGCAAACTTGTACTGCCAAGGAAAAAGATACAACATGACTGAATTCTGAGTCTTCTGACTCTCTCATTTCTATTACTGAGCTGAGGATTTTTAGGTTGGAAGAATCATCTGAAACAGACATATTTTATGTGGTGGCTCCATTTTGTGCACTTACAAGGGAACACGTACAGAATGCGAATTATAATACACTGATCAGTGCCAACCATAGTAACATCAGCAAATGCAGTCCGTACAAACACTGATCTAATATTCGCAAATTGCTTCTACTTTCAGAATAGCTGAAGCTCAATTCATAGTCTGCACTACACTGAACTTTGTGATTTAGACTTATTTATAGACAAGAGATAATTCAATAACCATAAAGCATTGTTTGCTCTACACCTCCTACTTCAAAGGGGCAATATTTAAATTTTTTAATTGCTACTTCACTGCAGTTGTCTGAAGTCCATTTTGCTTTTGTCTTTAGGTGCCTTGGATATATCCAAAGTTTCACAATTCTGTCATTTAAAAAATGGTTTCTTCTTCTCAAAGCTGTGTTTGCATAACCCGCAAAGTTGAAAAAACAAATGTAATCAATGATGGGCCAGATCAGTTGATACTTATCTCCCTGCAAGAAAGAGAGGACAGCTACCAGCTGAGTGCACATTCGAAAGTGCAAAAACCTGAATGAGGGTGGCATAAGTCCAGCCTGGAAGAATGAGGATAGCTCATATGCAAAATGGAAGACTACAAAAGGTGGTCATATCCAGAACTAATACAGAAGAATTGCCCAAGTGTGCAAGGATGTAATTAGGGAAGTCAAAACACTGCTGGAGTTAAAAGTAGATGGGGATGTGAAGGGCAAAGAAGGGATTCTGTAGGTACACTCTCTGTAGGAGGAAGATTAGAGAAAATCTGGTCACTGGGACACAGGACCTAGTGACAAAAGACACTGAAAAAGACTGTTTCCACAGGTAAGGCTTGCTCTCTGGCATCCCATTTCCCCAAGCCTACTACCAGAATCTGTGAAAGTGAAACAGTACTCACAGGAAAGGGACACAGTTAAGGAATGCCTATACCACTGGGACATGGTGACCAGGGCAGTTTTCTGATGACTACAAAAGGGAAAATATCACACTTGTCTTAAAGAAGGAGAGGAGATTCCTGGAAACTGCAGGCTTCTCAGACTCAGGCTCCAAGGAGGATTATGGGGCGAATCCTCGTCAAAGCCATTTTCAGGCACATGAAGAACAAGATGGTGACTGGGAACAGGCAGCAAATCACGTTTGACCAAATTACTTGCCTTCTATGATTCAAAGACTAGCTCCACGGACAAGTGGACAGCAGTGGATGCTGTGCATCTTGACTTTAGCATGGCCTTTGATGCAGTCCACGGTATCTTTACAGAAAAATTGGTGAGACAGGGACTTGAACAAGTGGATAATAAGGATAGCTGTTGATAAATCATACATCAGAATAAACTAGAAACTCATCTTTAGTAGGTAAGATATTATTTTTAAATTGGTAAAATAAAAATAAGGAAAAGATTCAATATATATTAAGAATGAAACTACAAAAAAGCTTTGTTTTCAGAACATACAGATACTCCCAAAGAAGGTTAAGCATTCCTTTATGTTTAGATAAATCCTCTATAAATTAGAAGAGGCAGCCAAGCTTCCAAATGTAAAAAAAAACATTCAAAGAAGAGAAGAAAGCAAGCTGAGTTTCAAAGAAAAATATTCCCAAGAGAAGGGAGGAGCAGAAGAAATGTAGGCTGCCCACTTTGCAAGTAGAGAAGCCTATGTTCCAAATTACTTACCTAAATCCAATTTTTCATGTTACGTCCCAACATCCTGGACCCTTCTTTCACCATTTATTCTCATTTTATCAATTAGTTAAACACGATTAACATCAGCAGGATATTTGCTGGGGCAGAGCTAAGACCGCTGCACAACTGCTCATCACTCCTGTCATGGAGAGAGTGTGGTTCTCCCTGCAGCCATTTCTCAAGGCATTTTTTCTATAAGTAATCACAGAATACCACCACAGTTATGACAGTGTGTTAAATCACTTATTTCACTCTCTCTGTAACTTCATGAGTACAACTTCACTTCTTCAGGGGTGAACACTTCTGGTGTTAACACTTGCTTTAATTGTGTCACTGTAAGTGACTAAAGGAATGTATCAGCATGAAATATTTTATATCACACTGAATTGATATTTCACTCTACCATTGATGCTTTTCATTAAAAAAGTCCAATGTAAGACAAAACAGCACATTTAACTCTAGTTTAAGTGAAAAGTAACGTAAAGAAATATAAATTGAGTTTAAAAAAAAATCAAAATCACTTTTTCAGTTACATTTCTACTTGGATGAATCTTTGCATCTCACTTCAGTTCTTTTAGGGTTGACGGAAAAGAGAAGAGGTAAGTGAAACCAGTCTATATTGAAGACCAACACTTCTTTGATCCACTGTTCTGCTTCAGCGGCATTTTTTTTCAGCCCAGATCAGAAAGGTTACTGAAAGATAACAGAATACAGGACAGCATTCATTTCACAAAATTAATAAATACTGCTAAAGTAGAGCTTTTCCATTTTTTATTTAAGACACGCGATCATTTTCAAAATATAATAATGGACATTTCTCTATTCCAGCTACCACAGAAATACAGCCTGAAATGGAACAGAGTTTCCAGAAGTATCAGCAATCTGAACAGCTTGGAAACATCCAGCTTTAGTTTACAATCTGAGATATATGGCTACAGTCCTGGGTTACCTTTCAGAAGAGGATACCAGGAGGAAACCCTGGAAATCTATTCCAAATCCTAGAAACTATACTTGAGGGAACAATTCCCCTTTGGCAAAGACAGACACTAGATGACCTAAAGGTGTTTTCCATTTCTGCTTAAGTCTTTCAAAAAATAGATATATTTTTAATAAATTCTTATAACTTCTACAAATGCCCCGATGTATACTAGGAGATCATTTGAGTTTAACCAAAAGACCCAGTTGGGCCTGACCTTGCAAAACCTTATGTCAGAAGTTGCTACCTATATAAGCAGAGCCTCCAACTTGGTAAGTTGCACTTACAACTCAAGAAAAAGTCCCAGGGGAGAAAATATGGGATATTAGTTGGCATCTTCTGTTCCCTCCTATCCTCATGATAGATATGAAGCAAGTAGAAGAGAAAAATCCTGCTGGTATATGAGGGCTCTGGTGCGCAGTGAAGTTACAAAGGCTAAGAAAAGGATTTGCAAACTGAGGACTAATCCCTCCATTCAGATCCAGATTTCTTCCACTTACGGATTCCCTCAGCATGGAAGAGTGCTTCTGGCAGGATTGCTTTGTACTTCTTGTATAAACCAAGAGATGATTGAAAAAGAAAGGGGATCTATTTTGAGATGAGGGACTAAATCCTTTATTTTTCAATAGCTATGCAAGCAACAAAGCAAATGAAGCCATTAATGAGTCTGAGATTTTAGAAAACATCTTCAACAATGAACTTTACTTTGACAGCTGCAAATCTAATTAGGGGCAAGCACAGATGTTGCCAAAGAAGTCTGAGTAGTAATAACATGAGGTTTGAAAAATAATTTCTTTGGTTAAAGCCATTAATTTTGCTTTCAAAGTCAAAATCTGCTAATTCAGAAGCCTGTATGGCATAAATATAAAAGAAAACAAATATTTCCCTAAATTCCAGGCAACACATAATGAACTGCTAACGTGAAAATGCTATCAAATATTTTAACATTTTAGTGACAGCTACCGGAGGAATGTCTGTTAAATGGTTAAATTTAGATGATGTCATAGCACAAAATCTGAGACTCTAATGTGGTACAATAACAGGATGGCCTTAAAAGAGAAAAAGGTGTATTAGGTTTGATTTTTTTAATGTATTTATTCAGCTCTTCTGAATTGCTTCTAAGTCAGTTACTACCTCTTCACATTCAGATGAAACATTTTGGTAAAGGAAGTTTTGAATGAAGCTTGATAGCAATAGATCAACTGGAGTTGGAACTGGAAAGGAATATAGTTTTTTCCCTTTCACAGCCAGACCGATAGAGGACTTTTTCCTTTTCACAGAAAGGAAATACTGGAAATACTCCCATCAGAAGAAGGAGGCAGACTCTGAGAAAACTTTCAGTTACAAAATTCAATGAACTCTAATCTTGTTCTGGAGTCTGCCCTGCACAGTGAAATCCGAGAAGGCAATATTCCTTTGACCAGTCACCTTGCAGAATTGGGTGGCTCCCCCTCTCCTGAGTCATATGTCCATTTTATTTCATTTGGTGTGTTTTCTGTAGACTCTCATATTTGTCTTGTGACTAAATCCCAGCAGTTCCAGTAGCCCAGTAAGAGACATGACCACAAATCTCAGTTGTGGTTACTTGTGTCCTAGCTTCTCCCTAGCTGAACTTTTACATTGTTTATTCATTTGGGAACAATTCGTGTATCTGCAGATTATGCATTAGCATCATGTGTTAATGTTAATTACAGTGCTAGTATCACATCTCAGTGTTGGCTCTATACAAAGAAAGCGATCATTGACCACATCTGGTTTTAGATATTGGATGTTTAGTCCACTGATTCAAGCCATCTTTAGGGTGAAGCAAATCCTACCCTCAGTCCCTTGTAATTCTCTGCAACTAAATATTTTGTCAAACGTGGTATCAATATCAGGGATGAAATTCACCTCTCATTACTTGAGCAAGGGGATTCTCCAGACCTAGATTTAGGCAATTCAAGCCCTGTTTAATCCCTAGAGATTAGTTTTGCCCAGTGAGGCAGCAGTTGTAAAGACTTGTTTGCAGCCAGTTTGTAGCCATGCTGCTATGACCTGGGCAGTAAAACTCAGCATTTCACTGGGGCAGAGAACTAAAACTAGGACTTACAACTTTATCAGGTGACATCTGACAATACTAAGCAGGGAGATAGGCGCAGGGTTAGTCAGTGTGAACACACATACAGGTTTGCAGTTTCTGTAAGTAGGAGTTTCAGTCATATAGCTTAACTTCCAGGACTCCCAGAGGTTTCCCAGCTTCAATATATAGTGTCCTCTGAAACAGATTGTACTTCCTCACCCAAAAAGCTTAGGTCTGTTCCTAAAAATACAGTAAGCAACACCTGCAATTGACCTATTGCTGAAACATACTTCTGATTTGTACTACAGAACGCCTAGAAACTACTAACCGGTTTGCCTAGAAAGAGTTTTCCCAACTTAAAATACTTTATGAGCTTAGAGAAATGTTCCTAGACAAACCTAACATTTGTTGAAGCTTTTCACAGGCTGAAAAAAAAGCAAACAGCAAAAGAGAGCAAGAAACTGTCAAGAGATTGAACTCACAGTTTAGCAGTCATGGCCATTGCCTTATGTGTGAGAGATCTTTGTCACATTCCCAAGCCCCATGCAAATTTATTTCTGCAAAGCAGTGCAATTCTCAGAACTGAAACAGAGAGTGAGAACAAGTACCATCGACTGTGTTGTGGAAGACAGTGGTTACGTTGCTGGTATAAGTCCAAAAGGATAAACTGTGGATAAAGAGAATCACAGAATATTGGGTTGGAAGGGACCTCAAGGATCCTCTGGTCCAACAAGTATTTAATTATTAAACAACTTTATCTAAAAGTCACACCTGAGTTGCCCAGAGAGGTGGTAGATGCCCCATCCCTGGAAACACTCAAGGTCAGGTTGGACAGGGCACTGAGCAACCTGATCTAGCTGAAGATGTCCCTGATCATTGCAGGGGGGTTGGATTCAATGACCTTCAAAGGTCTCTTCCAACCCAAGCTATTCTATGATCTCCTGATTTCTAGAATCAATCTCACTCAATTGCCCAAAATCAAGATAGGCTTAGTTCGACCCTGCACGCTTTAGTGCTTGAACCGACCATGATATACATTTCCTCACTTTCAGGAGACTAAATTGGTTCTGAACCATGCTAGGAATAAAGACAGTAGAAAGAAATCCCATTAAATATTTGGTAAATTGGTTCAAATGTTCAAACTATAAGTTTAGTAATTTTTCTCAGTCTTATAGCATACTGTATGCATTTTTCTCAGGTCCTTTAGCCCAAAGCACATTGTATGCATTTAATTTTACTCTTAATGTAGAAATTGGAAACAGACTAAAGCCATGGATGTCTGGAAATAAGCATAAATATTTGCATCAGGCTTTTCCACTTATAATGACATTTTTCAACTTTCCATGCTTTTCCTTGCTTGCAGTTTTTTTTCTGTAATTTTGGTTGGGGTTTGTTTTTTTTTTTTGAGTCAGACAGAATACTCATTGATGGGAAAAGTGGGGAAAACTGAAGGTATGTATCTTTATGTAGTTGTTTGAATTTTAAGTAAAATTGTATTTTCGTGGGAGTCACTCCTACGCTTAAAAACACTTTGCCTAATTTTTTTTCTCAGTACAGTGTAACTATATGCACCTGCTTTTTGGATGTGCCAGAAGCACTACAAGCATTTTGCAGCTATAAAAGAAATATAAATATAATACATTTGATAACATCACATACTGTATCACACCATGTGTCACTAATATGGCTCAGAAATTGAAGGTGAGAGCGAGGGCAAGGACAGGACAGGAGCCTATTTCTTAGCTCTTTAACTCTTGGCAGAGTGAAAAATTAAAAGCCTTTGGTTTAATTTTAAGACCTAAGGAAATAGGTAAATTCTTGTTTAATCTGATTTCTCTTAATATCTTTATATAATTGATGCAATAAATAAAGCAGTGTCAAAGTCTCCAGGAAACACTCAGTCTTAGACTTCGTGGGTGAACAACCACCATGTTGAAGAACGAGAGAAGAAAACATCCTTCTTTTTTGGATAGTTAATAAATTTGTAGTTTAATGAAATGAGGAAAAGACCTGCTGAGAAGCAACTCTGAGATATCAAGTTGCAAGAAAGCTTTGCTCTGGACATTCAGTGTCGCCTGTGAACACAGTGCATCAGTTTTTCAGACAGCAGCTGAAGATTTATGTGTGCACCAGCAAAGAAACTCATGAAAGAACTAAAAAGCTCAATTGGGCAGGAATATAGAGGTCTACATAAGTGCCAAATAAAAAACAGATTGAATAAAATCTTTTACCAATGGGAGCCAGTAATAATAATAGTAATAAAAAAAGCATGAAGAGTATAATTTAGTTGTGAAAGAAGAAAAAGAAATGGTTCTATATGCACAGCAAACATGAAATAAACCAAGAGCATGTCTAGATTAATGTGAACCTCTGATTTCATCAAACATTTAAATATTCTCTAAGTTCAAATCAAGGTGATAATAATATGAGGTTCTTTCAAAGCTACTTCTGGAGATTGTACCACCACACAAGGGAAACGCTGAAGACTGTGAAGCCACTGCACTGCTGAACAATAACTACAATAGGGGATGTAAGCAGACTCCATCTAAGGGTTAAGCATTTATGTACAGCAAGGAGAGGTAAATGCTGAAAGCATATCAGTAGAAATGCTCTTCCACAGATACCGCCAAGCCGTATATGGCCATAAAACACTTTTTCCTTCTCCACAGTGCTCTTCTTTGCTCAAGGAACCTAGAAATTGCCAGAAGTCTCACAAGAGGTCCCGGTGGAAAGGTGTAAGATGTAGAGGAGTGGTAAAACCAGAATGAAATGTTAAAAGAAGCTGCGTGAATCATCCAGCCAAGAAACAACCATCTGGGGGCAGTTAATCCAATACTCCTTCTGATCAGCATTTCTTGTCTCTTTCGATTGTGTGCTTTTCTCTACAGACGGATCTCCTGTCATCCCCTCACTGCTTTCTGAACTCCATCTAGACCAAAGTGTTTTTTCAGGTCTCCAACTCCCCTACTCCATACCAAGAATATCCTTCCTTTGTTCTTCATTCACCAGGAACATTCAGGATCCAGGACAGAATCCGCACCACATCCCCCCCCCAGCTTTAACATGACTTTTGAACTTAGTCAAATTTATCACATAACATGGTCTTTAACACATATTATTAACACATATCAATTAATTCAGCAAAAGCACAGCATATTCTGAGTTCATAATCCTGGATTTATGGTATATGAAAGAGCTGGGAGGAGATTTAAAGCAATCGCTGTGGTATAAAGTCTGCGAAGCGTTCATTTGACACTGGAAAAAAATACGCAGGTCAATATCCAGCTCTACTGCTGTAGAAAAAAGAAAAAATTCTTTTCCCTTTTTAATGAAAGAAAAAGCTCAAACCATAAGAAGAGGACATGGGAGTATGCTTTTGAGCACGTGCCTCTGCTCTTTTCATGTTTATTATTTTTCTTATTGCTGAACAATCGCCTTGCATAAGTATCCCATCAGGGACACACGTCTTTATTATGCTGAGCACATGAAAAGCTCTCACATAATGTGTTTGAGACTTGAGAAGTAAACAGTGTGAGTTCTTTATGGTTTATTAGTCAATCATAGAAAAAACATTCCTCATTTCTTCAGTGGAGTATGTATTTTGATTCAGCTCAGATGAGGGGAGAGATTTCTGGCAATAATTTCTTGGTGGCTGTGGTACAGAATATTGCTGGTGCTTAAAACAACATTATTTGAAACAGACAAGTGCAAGTTAGACCAGGTTAGGAGCTTCATGCTCTTTGTCACAACACTTCCACCTGTGTCCCAGTAAGCTCCATTCAATAAGCTTTACTGGTACCTGCCTAATCACAGTGCAGTCTGCAAGTTGGCTTTCAGCTGTTACAGGGGTTGCTGATTGCCTAATTATCAAGAATGCTGCCAAAATAGAGCGGTGAATTTTAAACACAGAAATTTGTGAAAAATCAGTATTGTGGGCTCAGGAGTGATGAGAAATATTGTTCTGAAGACCAAGAAACTAAATATACTCTGAAAACACTGTTTGCTTTTTTTATGGATCACCCAAATCAGAGGTAGAGAAAAAAATTTCAAACATAGCAATATAGTATTGCTGCACCTAGTGTATAGCTCCACCTCTGGAAAATGGAAAGAATTCACTTCACATCCCTGAAAATAGAGGAATTAGTTTTCATATATTAGAGAGATGAAAACTGGTAATTTGAGGCAAATTGCTGTAGCTCCTAACTGCTCCATTATCTAATGAATAATTTGAGGAGGAACTTCTTTACCTTAAGTGTGGCAGAGCACTGGAACAGGCTGCCCAGGGAGGTGGTGGAGTCTCCATTTATGGAGACATTCAAAACCCGCCTGGATGCGATCCCATGCCACCTGCTCTAAGGTGGCCCTGCTCTGGCAGGGGGGTTGGACTAGATGATCTACTAAGGTCCCTTCCAACCCTATGATTCTATGAAAACAACGCCTTTCAGTTTAGAGGAACCCATAGATCTATAGATCTATACTTTTCTTATGGTTAAATATTTTTATAGTTCTTAGATGAAGTCCCAAAAGAGACAACACCAGGGATGGAGGTAGGACAGAGGTGAAGTGGAGGGAAGCACAGGCTTTCTCCCGTGCATTACACAGAACACGTTCTGCACCAAGCAATGACCTGAGGGGCATGCACTACAGCCACATTAGACCTCTCTCTCCCTTTTTTCATTCCCCCAGCACATTCCTCTCTGTGAACTAGGAACAGGGGAAAAGTGTAGATAGATAAAAGCAGTGCTCATATGACCTATAATCATAGAATGATTGAATCATTTATGTTGGGAAAGACCTTTAAGATCATCAAGCACAAGCATTAACCTAGCACTGCCAAGTCCACCACGCAACCACTGACCTAGCTTTAGCCATCTAAAAGTTTGCACTGGCTTCTCAACTAGACTCGCTTGAAATATCAAGGAATAAAAAAAGAATACCTTTAGCAGTGATTCCTCTCATCCTAAGGGCAGGAGTGGAAGAGCTGTGGCTGAATCACCTCCGCTTCCCATGGACTACAATTCTCCAGCTGCAGGCTGAAGACTAGTTTAGACTAGGTGACTAACCTGTAGATGACATTTGTTAGGTGACCTGCCCACTCGTAGCTCAATAAGAAGAAATAGGGGGTTTTTTTTCACATTTTTGTTTAGTAGACTTCATTTAGAGAGAAAAGAAAGGCACAGCAATAACTCATGGCTGGATGTTTAGGCCAGAAAACTTCAAATTCAACACAGATTTGTAGTGAAGACAACAATTAATCACCTGAACAGATTACCAAAGAAAGTGACAGATTACCCATCTCTTGTGTCTTTGAATAAAGATTAGATGTGGTTTTGAAAGATAAGCTTTAGCCAAACATGTTAGGACAATAAAAGAGAAATGAATGCAGTTATTTAACTTATTTCACACAGGAAATGAAATGAGATGATCTAACATTTCCTTTTTGTTTCAAATGCATCATTCAAATAGTTTATTTATTTATATTTTTATTTTTCTGTCAGAGAATCCTAAATTGATGTATTCTAAAAGAGAAAGAAGCTTCTAATTTAAGAATCTGATGGCTAATTTCACTAGAGATTCCAGGTATTTGGGAGTTGAGGGTTTTATTTGACATGAATATTCTCTGGGTAATTTAATCGAAGTCAGATGGTGGACAGCACATTCTTTTTTGTAAGTGTTTCAAGACATTGTTGACTTCTCTCTGATAGTTGTTTTTCAAATAAAACTATAATTTCTTGATGGACTAATTGACCACTAAATAAAAACCTGTATTGTTAACTTTGTGCTTTATTTGGCTGGTATAGATATTATAATTTAAATATCAAGGCACAGAAGTGTAGGTTACAATAATTCTCTTCTATTTGTGAGAGATTCCTGGCTTGAGACAGCATGCCTCTTGCCACAAAATTTGTTGAGTAGAGAACTGATAATAAAGCTCCAACATTTTTCTAAGAGAAATGAGACTGAGCTGCTGTGACGGGATCAGTTTTGGCTTTGCTTCGCCTTCTGACCCCTCTCTCTTTCCATTTAAGAAAAGAGATATTGCTAGTATTTATCAGTTCTTCCCTATCCATAACAACTGGAGCACCTAAAGCTGACAAAGCTATTTAGTGAAAGCACTTCAAATGCCAATGCCAGTCACCTGCATTGTTTCTGTGTCACCTGTGGGGAGTCAGAAGCAACTTGGGTGTTGAGTTTGACAAAGCTGCGTAACAAACACTCCTTATAATATATGATACATAAAATTTTGTGACATATGTTGAACATGTCGGGATGAATAGAGAGACCACTGAAGCTCACAGAAATGTATTTATTAGGGGATACCTGGGACCATGAGCTTAGAGAAGCTCCTAGAAGGCAGAAGTGTCACCACTGCTGCATTTGGATTTTGCTATTTCAGGAAGCAAAGATGACTGAATATTACTACAGAAGTTTTTACATAAAATCATACAATCACAGAGTAGTTTGGGTTGGAAGGGACCTTTAAAGGTCAACTAGTCCATCATCCCTGCAATAAGCAGGGAGATCTTCCACTAGATCAGGTTGCTCAGAGCCCCATCCAGCCAGGTCTTGAACACTTCCAGGGATGGAGCATCTACCACCTCCCCAGGCAACTTCTTCTTGTGTTTCACCATACTCATTGTAAAATGCTTCTTCCTTATATCTACTCTGATTCTACCCTCTTTGAGTTTAAAGATAATAGGACCCCTTGTCCTATTGCAACAGTCCCTACTAAAAAGTTTGTCCCCTTCTTTCTCATAAGCCCCCTTTAAGGCAGCATCTCTGCTTTTCCCTCTGTTCACAGTTGAGATATGCCTTAAGCAACAGCTTAGTATTTCCTGAAATTAGTTTGTGTTGTTTCACTTTTCTCTTTCTGTACCTCTATTTGTAATTTTTTAAAAATCAACTAATTAACTGTTTTCTTTGCTCTAATAACCGTGTACCCTTTCACTTGGTCAATCATTTGGAGTTGAGAGCAGAAGCAAAGCCAGAGGGCAGGGGAAAAGCTGATTAACCTATGACTGTGCATTCAACATTGAGGTGCTGGCAACCTGCGCTGAGTCTGGGCATCCCAGAACTTTGGGTTCCCCTTCTGCTAGGTGACAAAGGTGATTCTTCAGGCTGGTATCATAAGGGGTAGCTCCGAGGCAAAATTTCCCCTGCCAAGACCGATGTAGATTCCCTTTGCAAGGAAGGAGTGACAGATACAGTTCACTGGTCCCACTTGTCACAGCAGAGAATCGAGGCAGCAGCGGGGTGCTTTCTGAGTAGCACATATTTTATCTTTTTCAGTAGGGTATTGTGGGAAGATACTTTTCTCCCTTCAAAGAAGACCCACTGAATTTAGTTGTTGACCCCCATGGCAGAAAGTTCAGGACAACAGCACAGTGGATTTTCCTAAGAATAACATGATCCTCAATTACCTCATGTTAAAAA
>VXBO01001807.1:62198-110014 GCA_013400135.1 Rhinoptilus africanus | reverse complement strand
TTCCAGGGATGGAGGTGAGGCTGACCGGGCTGTAGTTCCCCGGGTCCTCCTTCTTGCCCTTTTGAAGACTGGAGTGACATTGGCTTATACATGTCTGCATACTTCTGGGTGTTTGTTTGTATTTTTATATATACATGCATATCACACACATGCACACATAAATACGTTTTTTCTTTTAAAACCAAACCTAACGTGTCCCAGAAAGTCAAGCTAGCTCAAGACAGAAAAGTCTATGGCCTGACACCGTTTTTGGTAGATGTGATTCTGTCTGTGCATTTTGAGCTTTAGAAGAGTTTTTGTGTGTATACTTCTGAAATCAGATCCTGGGCATCTTCCAGTCACTTGAAGTGGTCTTAACCAAGAATCTCTACAGATTCGTCCCTGAATAAATTGGTTGTGAAAGCATTATTTCCAGAGGTGAATGGCTTTCAGTTCTTTATGCAATCTGGTTCCAGGGCTTCTCATAAGTTTCTCAAAACTCATATTTTGCTTCCAGCTGCGAATTAACTGTAATAGGTACTCATTGTTTGTTGTTACTTGTTCGTTTACTGAAGGCACGTTTCTGGTACTTTCCCTGGAGTGCCAGAATGCTGGAGTGATGGCAAGGTGCCATTTGAGGATAGTAATTTCAGATGGAAATAAAAGCTATCACTGAGAAACAGAATGAAGAAACCATATTAGGGAAGGAAAGGGCTACTGGAGCTAAGATAGATAGATAGATAGATAGATAGATAGACAGACAGACAGACAGACAGACAGACAAAAAAAACAGATATAAGGGAACATATCCAACAGACCATATGAGTACAAAATATTTGGGAGAGGTCTTTTCAGATTATATACTTTGATTACATGTAAATATTTGAGAAGTTCACTTTTTTCCATTGCATAAAATGTTAGTTTCTTCTTCGTGATGCAGGTGGCCAAGAGAGCTGCTGCAAGGACTTCAGTGTTGAGGATAGCAACGGCAGAGCTTTCAGCGGGACACTCTCCCTCTGGACAAACAGTCATCAGCACCGCTACCATTATTTAGTAAAAGTAAAAGTGACAGGCGAAGACAAAAAACTTTTTACAATTTCTTTTATAAAGCAGCTTTCTTTGCCTGTAGCACCCAACAATGATGAAGTCAGACTCAGCTCTGATACGAACTGGCCAATTTCACAGTGAAATCGGAGGCTAATTAATAATGTAGAAGTCAAATAGGCAAGGTCAGCCAAAAGAGCACAGATTTTAAATATTCCAGAACGCAAAAGTTTAGAATTTCATGCTTATCCATCAAAAGAGTATGACATTAGCTATGAGTTATAAGTGGAGAATCTAAGCAGATCTGCATAAAAATTAATACCTTTGTGTGCACAAGAATTAATTCAAAACATTTCAGTGCCAAAATAAGCAGCAAAAGAGATTGTGAATATGGATGGGGCATCATTAGTCTTTTAAATTGTTGTAGAACTGACATATGTAATTAACAAATGATCTGATACACTGCTCTACATTACTGTGCTTTTTCCCACACAGAAATGCTCTTACCAACAACTGTTAAATACACTTGCTGTCATAGGAGATTTGAGTGTAAAGACTGATTTTGGTTAGTTCTTTTTTCTTTGTAATATGGATAGTGACAGAGATGACTGGGCTGATAGATTTGATGCAGTGTTCTACTATCTGTAACAGTCCCTAGTACTAAAGCTGATATTACGTATTATTCCAATATTTGTGATCAACAGTGTCTTTGGCAACAGGAAAGGTACTAAACGCATTTTGACATTTTGTGACAAATATAACTATTTAATGAGATTAGACTGACAGAACAACCTCGACATTAAGTTGGTTGGTGACATGCGAAGACAGCTTGAAAACAGGATGGAAAATCTCTTGAAAAGCTATACAGTTCTTAAAAAGTATATAAGGCTACTCAGAAATTCAGTTTGACCAAAGTTAGAAAGAAGACTTGTTTTCTATTTTATCAACCTGAACTACATTTCTTCCATTCAGTTTTGATTTTTGGCTTCAAATAAATCCAAAAACCTTCAGGGACAGTAAATATCAAGATGCTGAGGCCTCTTTGATGATGATGAGCCCAGTACTGCTGTTGATACATATTGACTGCAGTGTATTTCTTTAACTTTTCTATATAACTGAGTGAGTAAACAGATGTGTACTAATTCTTCAATTTTAAAAAATATTTTAGCCACTCTGAATAAACAGGATGCTTCACACAAACATCTTTGCCAACAGTTATGAAGATTTGGCTTCACTACAATTACTTACTGATTTGTATCAAATTAGCAAAAGTAATTTGAGTCAAAAAGGGAGGGAAAAAACATACAGAATTACACAGCTTTATTTCTAAATTAAATTCAGGTTAACTGGATTATGGACAAACACTTATAGGAATGTCATATCATTCCATCAACAAACTGCAACTATTCCCCACTGGGGAATTAGGTCGATTGTATTGCACTTGAAGGAAAACTACTTAGACAAAAAAAATTATAGATGCCTGACATGAATGAAGACTCAGCAGAGAAACCTAAGCCTACATATACACAGAAGATATGCTGTTTTTTCTCCACTGATTATTTTTCGCTTAAAGAAGGTGGGCCTAATGTTATTTTCAGCTGCTGGGACTGTGGTGTCTTACTCTATGATAATCTTTCTCCTGGAGCTGGGCATGTAAGATTTAAACCTATGAGTATCACAGCTGTCATTAGTTCTGAAACAATTTTCATTAGAACAAATTTTCATTGGAAAACGTTGGTTCCATATAAAGCAAATTTTTCTACTGCTCTGTCAGTTTCACACACAACTGTAATTAAAACCTAAAACTGGTTATAATAAAGGCACAGCTGAATGTTTTAACATTGCTGCAGCAGAATGCCTGAAACTTTCATTAAAAGAACTATTTTTGCATCATGGATGCATTTTTTTATCTGATAAAATAAAGTTATGTTAACAGATAAATTCCACACATAATCTTTCTAATAACTGAAAGCAGTTTATTTCAATTTGACTTTTCAGGTAAATTCAAATTGTTGGAAAATTTTCTTAGAAATCAAACCTACATTTTGAAATACTGGCATTTCCCAAGGAGTTCCCTATCTAACTCTCCCATTCTGCTAGATGTCACTGAATTTGTCTTGAATACTACATTCTCAGATATTAAAGAAGAAAACAAAATCCTCCTGCCTCTCCTGATTTCCCAGTAAACCCACATCAGACCACATCTATTCCCACTGATTTTTTCTTTATTTAGGTTGGTAGCTATAAATTATTTTTCTACTCAGAGATGAAAGTCAGGGTGCACTAAGGTAGCAGCTGGGTCAGTGGATACTGCCACATGACAATTTATTGGGCTTAACTACTATAAAGAAGGATATGGTATTAATTAATAATGTAGAGACTTGCCCAAAGCAGCAGGTACAATAGGGTTCATGTGGCCTTTGGGATGGTTACAGCCCATTCTTGTTTTCCCTTTCCAGAGGCTGTAACACAGTCTTACAGGACTCCAAGAGATATTTCAAGTGAAAAGCAGTGTCTCTGCATTTCTCATTTTTGGTTATTTAATTGTATTCCACAGTTTCTTCTGGCTTTTCTGCAGGAAAGTTTGATTCAGGAACGTCTGATTCAGGGAGGCAAATATCTGAATCTCTCCTTCCAGACACACTGTACGGCAGAAGTGTCTAGAGGAATATTTTTAGAGTAATTCCTGAGGTAACATATACAAAATCCAAAAAGGTGAAGCCAGCTGAAAACACATTCAATAGGAAATTAGAGGCACTCGATTAACCAAAGTGAACAAGAAGGACCATATAAATTTTGCAATTATAAATCCCTCATTCAAGGTAAAGTCATGCTTCACATATATATATTCACATATGTGACTATATTGTGTTGTGTATATTTTTGAATGGTCTAATAAGAAAAAAACCCTACATGCTCACTGAAAGCTTCAAATAAAATGTATACAAACTCCTAACCACTTTAACTTCTTTGGATTTATTGAAAAATGTAAGCATTTTTGCTAATGTATATAAGCCCTAATGACGTTTCTATATTTGGATTTCTCCCTAATTTGATATACAGGTCATAGCTGTCCAAGAGAAAAGTGAGGTCTTACAAGTGGAGATTTCAGTGAAATAGTCCCTGTCTGTGAACTGCTCTTCCACTGTCTGTCTTTTGTCAATGTGTGCTCATGTAATCCAACCTTTTGAAAGCAGATTTTACATACACTTCCCGCTCATTGAAACAAGTGTTGAGAACAAACCCAAAGCCTCCAGGTGAACCCCAACTTCAGAGTTCAGCAGCAGTAGAACCAGACCTAAGCCCTTGGTGATTTTTTGATTTTTGTAGAGGGAAAGAGCGATGCAGGCAGGGACAGCAACAGCCAAAGGAATTCACAGTTCTTCATTCTTTAAATTTGGCTTCTAACAGTCCAGCACTGAGGTACTCCTGTTGTCTTTGTGGTTTTGCTTGGTGCGCTTAATTAAGTGATAAATATGAGATAGTTCTACAGTATGCTAAGCTTATGCAAAAAAATGAATCTGTTTAAGCAGAGTAAACTAAAGTTCTGTTTCCCATTCCCATAACAAAAGTTCATTTAATTTATCTTAATTTAATTCATCCTGGATGAAGACTGCTGTACGGACAAATAAAAACACTTCACATAATGTTTCTGTTTGCTATTACCAGAAAACTATCTCAAAAGACATCTGTTAACATTTTTAATTAAATTGTAATCTGCAAGGAAATTTTCAACAACAAATGAATTAGCTTGTTTATATTATATGTTCCTCAGTAATCTTGACCATTTGGATTTGATATGCCTAAAAGAAAATATATTGTAAAAAGGTTAGGTTCGCAGAGTGAGGCTGCATCACCCAGGGACGTGGCCCATTTTTCTTTTTAAAACCCAAATGGCTTTACAGAGTTAGGAATTTGCTCTCTGTGCAATCATGGAGCTTGCAAGAGCTGCTGCAGGCAGGGAAGTCATCCATCTCCCATGCTGTATATCGCAGTGGGGCTGCTGGCAGACCCAGCGCACATAAACTCCAAGGGCCCAGGCAGGAGAAGGTGTAGACGGATACCCTGTTGCAGCTGCCTCTTCTCCATGGCATGCCAGAGAGTCTACATTTCTCTTAATTTAGACAGGCAATAGTTAGATGTCTAGCTGTAGGTCCCAACTTCACAGCATTCTCACTCAACATCTTCCTTTTTTGTCTAATTTGAATTCCTCTTTCTTGAGCATGGATGGCTCTCATACTCTCATACTCAACACCACAACTAAGGTCACCCTCTGCCTTGCCAATTCCACTTCATATAGGAACAGCCACATGGCAAACTGCCAGGAATCACCACCAGTTTCTCTCTCACAAGTGCAAAGTTTATCTTGTCCTCCCTTTTCATAATTCCTCACTTTGTACCCACACATTCTGACAAGGACAATCTTTTCTTCTGATCAGTTTGGATTTCCACTCCCAGTATACTTTAGGTCTGCTATTGATATCCTTCTCTGTGGTGAATCATCCAATTAAGTCAGGATATCTTTCTCACAACTTTTTTTCCATTCTCTTGAATATAAATTCCAGACAATTTTTGCACTTACTTCTTAAAGAAATTCCAAGTTTCTTTTGTATTTCAGTCCTAGAGCTCAACATGAACCAGTTCCTTTAGTTTATCAATATTTTCAATATAATTAATATTTTGGCCTCCTAATCAGAAAAATAAGTCTCTAGCAGCAAGATCTTACTGACTCCCATTTCTAAGATTGATTAAATGTATTTTTAAGTGATTGTGTATTCCAAAATGAATGTTACATATAAATATGTATTTGTACATATAAATTCTTATCCATATATACATTAGCAGTTACACTGCTCTGTCACTGAGATCCTTTCTTCTAGAAAGAAGTAGAAGCCCATCTCGGTTTTTGAAGCTATGGACATGCGGTTAATTTAACTCATGTGGTTTTCTCATGCTATTTTCTAGGGACTTTAAGATCCTGCAATCAGAGTGACAAGGTCTGTTCTGTAATTCAGTACTTTCTTCTATAAGGAACCTTGCTACAGCTCAGATACTCTACCAGCACTGCAATCCAAAAAAAAAAACCAGTCCTGCAGGCTCTCTCTTCAATACTCAGACTGTATTCCATTTCAGGTTTTGTTGGGTTGTTTTTGATGTAGTTTTGGGCAATAACTGTGTTTACTCCTGGCTCAGCTGTGACATGTCCTGGCCACACTGTGGAAATTTCTTTCACAGTAGAGAAGTCACTGCAGGAACAACCCTACTATCATAACAAAATTCATTGTCATTACCAGACAAACAATACTCTGATAGTTTTTGAGTCTTGGACCCAAAGCAGCTGTCACTTCAAACAGAAAATCTGCAAGCCTTGCATGAAACTAATATTACAAAACTGCAAATTTCCACATACTCCCTTCTTTCCTTCTAGAGAAAGGTCACCCTTCAGAGATATGAGCACTTCTTCCTTGATCAGAGTGCCAGAAGGTGGAAATCAGCAAATGCTCTTAAGAAAAGGACATGCATCCCTCAATACAGACTGAGCAAACCAATGTATTTCTAGTTCAGCCCTTGGTCATTTTTGGTCAGGGCAAGTTTAAGACTAATGAAGCAGAGTTCCATACAGCTATAACAAATCCCTGAGCTCATTTGTCCTCAACAGCAATTATGTTTAATCTATTTTTAAAATGCAAAGGAAAAAGAAACATTCCTAGTTTCCTATTCTCATCAGGATGTCTGCAAAATTGTTTACATTCTATCCTCTAGTGGCCAGAAACTGCTGTGTCATTTGGCTTTCCTTAATGCTTGCCCACGTTAGAAAGGAAATAACTGAAGTAGTTTGACAGCTAAAAGAGAAGAAAATATACCAGGATAATTACTCTCAAGTAGCAAGACTGGCAAGAAGAAAATGTAAGTGATGTGGCCCACCCTTCCTCTCTGCCTTATATTCTAAGTGCTGAAGGCACCAGGAACATGTTGTACCTTAGTTCTCATGCCCTGCCTTATGCTTCAGCATACCACAGCTTTAGACAATTATTTCTGCCATCTAACCACTTCCTTTGCACTCCGTGTTTACATTTGCTGCCCTCATTCCTCACCAAGCAGATTTGTTCAAACAGTTCATACTTTCCCCCATTTGCCACTTATATGGCTTTCTCTTTTGACCATTGTCTTGCTGATGTGACTCTCTATAATACTTTATTTATCGTATGAGAGCTGGTATATCTCTATACTTTTTACAACTGCAATGGCACCCATTAGCTGTATTTGAAGCACCTAATCTGAGACAGGAATCCAATCTATTTTCCAGCTCCCAGCAGCACCACCTTAAACTAGAGGACACCTCCTTGTTCAGCCAGATAGTTCCAGGTTTATTAAATTTATGCGGTGCATGTCCTAAATAAAAAGTTCTACTCAAAGAAGACAAGAAAATCACCATAACTAGAATCCAAAGCTCTAATTTCCAGACGTAATTTTATCAAACTTAAGTGACTGGTTTGGAGGGATCTGGATTTAAAATAAGATATACAAGATGTAAAATATACTAAAAAAGATCTTCGACACAGCTATCAACCATGGGTTTCGGTTATCTAATTCTTGTGTGTCACCAGAAGTGTGATGGCTCTTTCAAGACTGTAAAGCAAAAAATTCAACAGGGATTCATCACATGAACCCAGCCTCAGGTAAGTGCCAATGATCAAAACATCTGAATATCATGTTCTTGACCTCTCCCTTTCCCAGCAATCTCTGCAGAGGTTTATTAAATTTACAGAAAATTAAATCTGAACTCATTAGAAATGAAAAATACAGTTACTCTTTCCACATCTACTTGATTTTGAATCTCACCATGTACCACATTCAGTTCAGATTTTTAAAGTCAGTAGTGCTAGAGCTACCCTTAAACTACAAACCCTATACTAACATACACAGATATCCATTCCATCATCATGACAAGAGATGGGCAATACTGGTGGCACTGTGACACTGGTTGATTTTACATTGGCAAGTAAATGGCATGTTGACATTTTATCTCTTAGTCAATAAGACAAAGAACACAACAATGTAATCATCAGTAATAATGTTTTATTGGACTAACTAAAATAATAGTTAAGAGGTAATGCATACAACCCTGTTTTAAAAGCAAGGGGAAAAATGGGATGAAGTGGTCTATTTGTTCTTCCTTTCCTTTTCAACAAGAAGCAAACCTAGAGGATGTGCTAATATTTGTGCCTAAAATTGACAACAAATACAGTGTTATGCTGTTAATTGGTTCTTATTTTCTAAATATTAATATACATTGTATATCCTCTGAAAGAACCCGGTACAAGGTAAGACTTCAATGCAATGTGAGATATTTTTTTTATTTTATGCATTGTGATGACCTGTTTATTCTGCTAAGATTCAGATTTTGCCAAAATTCATTAAAAGGAGAGAACAGCAACAAGTCCATACTAAAAAAAGTACAAAATCCTGGTCCCTTATTGTGAGGTCTGAGGCACATGCAATTCTTCCGAGTATAGTAACTAATTCCAGTGCATCACTGCAGTTTGATAGACAATTTTTTGAGGCTGAATGATTGACACAAGTAATGTAGCACTGTAGCACGGCACCGTGTCATGCCCAATCAATCTTGCCAAAAATGCACTATTCATTCAGGTATTTCACTGATGTGCCCAATGCAGCCAGGAACTATGAGAATGTTTCCACGGGATGCTGTGAGTTGCTGTGTGGATCCATCATTTGAGTTAGGTGTTATGAAACAAATATTTTTTACTAACTATTAGCACGAACACTTTTTAAAAATTGATAAATAGAGAGAGAGGGTTTTTTTGCCTCAGTAATACAGTAGTTCCATACTCTACCCAGTAATGTGAACTTAAAATACCAAAGCACTTCAAGAGAATTTGCAAAAGAACTTACTGGGAGGTACGGGGATACTGATCATCTCCAGGTATTTCCATTATCTGTACTGTTTATCAACGAAGAATAGCAAGCTCAGAAGCATTAGATATTGGGAATTAGTTTCTGGTTGAAATAACATAAGATTTTATTACAAATACAATACTTCCAATCATTTTCAATCTATCAGCAGCCCCTTAAGAAAATGATCAGACATTGACTGCATCCATTGATTTTAATGCTGAGAATTTTTCCTCGCTGAAAATGTTGCATGCTTCCTTCTGATTACTAAAGCACTTCCAAAGTGCTTCCTGGTAGATCATCTGAAATGAAACTTTGCCTAAGGCAATTTTTAAAATGTCAGCAGTTTCAAGTAGTTTGGCAGATCTCTAATTCTTTCCCTAACTGTCATTACTTCATCTCCCAATCTCTTCAAAATGTGGAAACTAAGCGGGAGCTGGTTTGCCCAGCACAAGAGCATGTGTAATTACCAACTGTGATTCCAGAGACCAAGATCAGGGGACTGGATGTGGCTGTTGTTTTTGTCTTTTGTGGAAGAAAAAAAAGAAAACATCTGCCAAGAATGTCTGAAAGAACAAAATTTTAGAAACCTGCTGCACCTTCAGGGTTAGTTTCAGGTTACACCACGCTTAATTCACTCATGAGTAATGCCTGTAGAGTGTCAGCCTTTGGTTCAGAGAAGCTATAAGAAAGCTGTTGGGGAGTCTTAAATTGCCTGTAACACTAAGGAGAATGATATCCTACAGTGAGCAACGCAGAACCACCATGGACCTGATGCCAGTATTATCTGCCACCACAGAACCACCATGGACCTGATGCCAGTATTATCTGCCACCACAGAACCACCATGGACCTGACGCCAGGACCATTTGGTATTTTTAGGAATAAACACATTTCTGTGCCAACAAGTGTAAAGCTGATCTATTATATATGTGTAACATTGAAGGTGTAATATCTTTAAATTATTCTTTTAGTAATCTCTCTACATGTACAATTAATGTGAAAGAAGTATATTTATATATGGTTACAATTATTGACTCAGACCTTCCCATGGAACTTATGGCCCTGGGAGCAGAAAAACAGTTTTCAGGCAACTTTCTCTGCACACTAGCAGTGAAGAAGTTGAGAAGGGAATCTGAGTCCTCCAAAACTTTGCTAAAGTAAGCATTTATATAAACTACATAACACTGGGAAAAATAGCTTGTGTGGTAAAAAGAACCCAATAAAACCTACTCATATAAAATGTAAAGCCATATAGCTGCATGATATGCTAGATAACATATCAGTTTTATATCAAATATTTATATAAATATAGCACAGTAATGGAAATACAATATGAACTAGTTACAATTCACAATTAAACCAGCCCGACTAGCTTTCTTTAATTAAATAATCAATTCAAGTTCTTTTCAGTGCAATTTATTTATGGAAAAAAAACTTGTTGGGTTTTCACCTACCAGTATTTAGAGACAAAAGCTAGAATAAACAAATATTTTATATGCAATATCTGCCTCATATAGGTTACAGACAAAGGTCTGTATCATAGCCCCTTGCAACATTTTAAAGAAGATGACCTGAATACATGCTCATTCTCTGTTTTGACCACAGCCTGGAGAGTCCCAAACGTCCCTGAAGCCTTGCTACTCCTTCTGGGATAATTTCTCCATGGACTGTGAACAAGAGATCCTTTGTAACATGCCCTCTTCTTGCATTCCTTCGTAATGAGCCAGCTGGAGGTTCAGTATTGTCTTGTACTGTCTTTTGTCAGTGACAAAATTGAGACACCCTGGTTTAGTTTCCTCCTTTTTTTAGCTTCCCAGGAACTATTTAGTATTAATGGAAAATATCATCATAATCTTTTTTTTTTTATTCCTCAGTCTGGTTACACTACCCTATTTCTATAACCATCTTCCACTGAGTTACACAGATTTGCTGTCACTAATTACTACAGAAAAGGAACTGTAGGTAAATTTATCACTTAAGTAACGTTCTTAACAGTATAGATACTTTAGGGTCTCTGCATATTAAATGAGAAGAGAGGATTAATTAGCACTTAGATGAGTTGGATTCAGGTCAGCTAATTTTAGATAACCACAGTATAAATGTTTATTATCTGAGATAGTCATTCTAGAATGTTTTCATTGTCAATAGAAGAAAATAAACATCTGCATTAGGATCAGCTTCACTCTTGAGGTACCTAACTCATATATCTGAAGTGTGGTAAAGTGTTCCTACATATCTCTCTTCTTTATCTGTCCCAGACTACAGAAAGAGTTTATCACAACTACAATCCTTACCTGATATGAGATGGTACCTCTGCACAGAATCCCTGCTTGGACAAAAGCCCTGCTTTAGGGCTACAAAGATGATGAGGGGACTGGAACACCTCTCCTATGAAGAAAGGCTGAGGGACCCGGGGCTGTTTAGCCTGCAGAAGACTGAGAGGGGATCTTATCAATGCTTATAAATATCTAAAGGGCAAGTGTCAAGAGGATGGTGCCAGACTCTTTTCAGTGGTGCCTGGTGACAGGACAAGGGGCAATGGGCACAAGCTGGGACACAGGAAATTCCATCTCAACATGATGAGAAACTTCTTTACCTTGAGGGTGGCAGAGCACTGGAACAGGCTGCCCAGAGAGGTGGTGGAGTCTCCGTCTCTGGAGACATTCAAAACCCGCCTGGACGCGTTCCTGTGTAACCTGCTCTAAGGTGGCCCTGCTCTGGCAGGGGGGTTGGACTAGATGATCTACTAAGGTCCCTTCCAACCCTATGATTCTATGATTCTATGAAAACAGAATGTATGATCAGTTGCTGTACAAAAAGAAAAGCATATACTTCTCAAAGAAACTCTATGCCAAACTACTTCAATTAATGTGGTTTTTAAAGGAATTTATTACAAATATGCTATTTTCCAAAAGTCAGATTCTGCCACTATCTTTCACAGAAAGTTAGGAACTTAAAAATACCCATCTCTTGTTGGCCAGTTCCTAAAGAATAATATTTTCTATTGTGAGGAATCACATCTGAATATTGCCTTAACTTATAACTACAAATTAATGGTATTGGAATGTGGTTTTATCTAAGGTGGAAGATATGTGGCAGGCGCATAATATTCTTTACAAACAAAGGCCAAAAATATGCAAAATGCCAAGTAACTTGGAGTTTGTAAACACGACTACAGGATACAATTTAACTGTGTAATTCATTTTAACTAATACAAATTTACTCTTGTCTTCCAATGTTTGACCTTTTGAGCATGAGATGCTTCATATCTTGTTATGCTTGCCCCTAACATTGCCACAACAAAGCTGTTATACAGAATGCATTGGCCTATATCAAATGTTTCTCCAGGTACGAATTGAAAGCTTTCACTGAACTTTTGGCTTATCTTTGCATAAGATGACTTCTATGAAGTCATTCGAAGAATTAAATGCTGGTCCTACTACAACCAAAAAAGATTCTTCCTAATTTCAGTTATGCCAATCATAGAATCATAGAATTTTTTGGGTTGGAAGGGAACTTTAAGGGTCATCTAGTCCAACTCCGCTGCAATGAGCAGGGATGTCTTCAACTAGATCAGGTTGCTCAGAGCCCCATCCAACCTGACCTTGAATGCTTCCAAGGACAGCGCATCTACAACCATTTTGGTGTTTCAAACTCTCCATGTAAAATATTTCTTCCTTATATCTAGCCTAAATCTACCCTCTTCCAGTTTTAAACCATTACCCCTTGTTCTATGGCAACGGGCCCTGCTAAAAAGTCTGTCCATGACTTTCTTATAAGCCCCTTTCAGATACTGGAAGTCCGCTATAATGTCCCCTCACAATCTTCTTTTCTTCATGCTAAACAACCTCTACCCTATCAGCTTTCCTTCATAGGAGAGATGTTGCAGCTCTCTGATCATTTTTGTGGGTCTTCTCTGGATCCACTCTAACAAGTCCATGTCTTTCCTGCACTGAAGGCTCCAGAACTGGATGCAGTACTCCAGGTGGGGGCTCACCAGATCAGAGTAGAGGAGCAGAATCACCTCCCTAGACCTGCTGGTCATGCTTCTTTTGATGCAGTGCAGGATACAGTTGGCTTCCTAGTCTGTGAGAACACATTGCTGCCTCATGTCCAGCTTTTCATCCACCAGTACCCCAAGTCCTCAGCAGGACTGCTCTCCATCTCTTCGTCCCCAGCCTGTATTGATAATGGGGGTTACCCTGGCCCAGGCACAGGACCTTGTGTTTGGCCTTGTTGAACCTCATGAACATTCATGTGGGCCCACTTTCCAAGCTTGTCCAGGTCCCTCTGGATGGCATCCCATCCCTCAGGTGTATCAACCACACCACTCAGCTTGGTGTCGTCTGCCAACTTGCTGAGGGTACACTCAATCCCACTGTCTATGTCATTAATGAAGATATTAAACACTACTGGTCCCAAGACTTCACCAAATTTATTGTGCATTTTTCAACTTTTCAAATCTTCTTTTTCTGCCATTATGACACTATACTCACACATAAGCAACTTAGGAAGTAGTTTGTAAGCTGTCTTATTGTGTCTTACCATTGAAACAGTATTTACAAGTAACGATCAAGGATTGATTCCATCAAAACTTTGACTCAAGTCACCAAGTCTATTGTGAGTTTTACTTAATGATGTGGTACATGCATTCAAGTTCTGTCTAAACACTAAGAAGAAAATGAGATGTTTTAGTTACGGAAAATATTCAGACTTCAGAAAAGTTGCAAAACTGAAACAAGGGTTCCAAAATATTTCTGAAATGCATCCATAATGCCTCACAGGAGTAGTCAAATAGGACAATTTATGTTACCACCCTCATGTCTAGACAGAGTGTCTTTCCTAAACTACATCTCCTGCTGTTTCCCACAAGCTACCTCAGGTAATCAGTTCAGTCATAGGCCATGGTGTGTGACAGGTAACAAAGTTTGCAGATTTAGTACTGGGCACAGAAACGTGAAGAGATTCCTAGACAGCCAACACCAAGTGTGATGAAACACCACATTAGCACTACAAGAGGATCAAAATATTTCTTTTCTATTTCAGCCAAATTTTAGCAGTTTGGCAGAAAAATTTATCAACCACTCTACAGGTTACATATTTCACAAACTAACTGTAAGAAGCAGCATTAAACAAAGTTTTCTCAATAACAGCAAGTAGACAAATAACGTGGGCACAGAAAGAAAGCTGTTTTGAATGAGGATACAGAATAAATCCATTCTCCCTTGTTTTTCACAGAGGCACTGATGAGTTAGACTTATTAAGATGTTAGTGAAAAGACCTACAACAATACATGGTTTGTCTGCTGTGGAAGGTCAAAAGGCTGAGTCAGGCGTGAAAGCATTTAAACATCTGTTTTCAAGGAGCACAGATGAATTCAAAAGTTAATACTCACTGACTGAAGCACTCCTTCAGTAAAATATATTGTAATTCACATATTTCCTTTATGATTTTCACATGGCAGCAATTCAGCTGTGTTTTCTTTCACAAGAAAAATAATTTATCAAAACACAGCCAAATAATTTAAAAATTAGAATACTCATGCATTGGTACGAAAACTATTAATCGCTTGAAAAATGCATTTAATTGCCCACAAAAATATTTGAGGATTACGAAAGTATTTTCACCTGCTGTTGTTGGTATTCCTTAAACAAAAATGTTAAAAAGACATTTTCATTTACTTTTTTTCACAGATCTAAAGGCATTCAGCTCTGTATATCATAGAATCATAGAATCACAGAATCACAGAATCACAGGGTTGGAAGGGACCTTAGCAGATCATCTAGTCCAACCCCCCTGCCAGAGCAGGGCCACCTTAGAGCAGGTTGCACAGGAACCCATCCAGGCGGGTTTCGAATGTCTCCAGAGACGGAGACTCCACCACCTCCCTGGGCAGCCTGTTCCAGTGCTCTGCCACCCTCAAGGGAAAGAANCTGGTGCAGGGGGTTATTCCTCCCCAGGTGCAGCACCCTACACTTGCCCTTATTGAATTTCATAAGGTTCCTCTCCGCCCAGCTCTCCAGCCTGTCCAGGTCTCTCTGGATGGTGGCACAGCCTTCCGGGGTGTCAGCCACCCCTCCCAGCTTTGTGTCGTCAGCAAACTTGCTGAGGGTGCACTCTATCCCCTCATCCAGGTCATTGATGAATATACTGAAGAGCAGTGGACCCAGTACTGACCCCTGGGGAACACCGCTCATCACTGACCTCCAACTAGACTCCACGCCCCTAATCACAACCCTCTGGGCTCTGTCTTTCAACCAGTTCTCTATCCACCTCACTGTCCATTCATCTAACCCACTCTTCCTAAGCTTCCCTAGGAGGATGCTGTGGGAGACCGTGTCAAACGCCTTGCTGAAGTCAAGGTAGACCACATCTACCGCTCTCCCCTCATCCATCCATCCAGTCACGCCATCATAGAAGGCGATCAGATTAGTCAGACATGAGTTCCCCTTATATAACTTAATATAATTTACTATTCAGTGCTATGCATTATTCTCTAAACTTACAAGTTCTAGCTGACTCCCTACAAGTTTTAGCTGACTTTGGATCTCACTTGTGCTATCTTCCAGTAACATCATTCTAGATAGTATTCCTTTCTCTGTATAAGTTTATGTAGGAAGGGTTTTTGTATGATAGTAATCATGGGGAATTTTTAAGGGTTTTTAAGTCTTAATGCAATGTTCAGGTGAGGTCCTGCAAGGGTCAGTCTTCCCATGCCACACAACTTTCCTACTAATGAACTAAAAACATAAGTCTTTACTTCTAGAGATTGCAAATAACACAAAGACTACAGCTATAATCCATAGTTATCAAGAGTTATGTTACCCGCTTCAAGTGAAATAGAGAAAAATATATTCTTCCAATATCACCAGACCTGAAGTCAGAAATCTATGACAGGGCATTCTGTCCTTGGAAGGAACATATCAGAGAAAGACTTGGGAGTCATGGTAGGCAACCAACCTGAGAAACCTGAGCTCCAGCAATGACCCAGGGTGCATTATTATGATCTTAGCAGTTCATTATGTGCTTGTAGGAGTGCTGGAACTGGTTCAAGAAGGGAAGCAGGACCACAAAATGGAAAACCGGAATTGGGACAACAAGCAATGTGAATGATCTGTATATTAATCTTAAGTGGAAATAGTCCTATTAATTTCAATAGTAGACCGGGAAATCTCTTCTTATGACTAATTCTTACCTTCTTTTTAGAACTCTGTCCTGCATTGTCTCTACTGAGCAAATTTCTATTTGACCTCATTTTGTTTGCCATACCCAGTCAAGTGACGACCATGTCAAAAATCGATTTTATTATGTACTGCTCTTGAAAAAAATGTGTTTATCTCAGATTCAGTCACTGATTTTATTTCTGAGAAAATTGTTTTGCTAGTGAACCATAAAATAATCCCCTACCTGACTTACCTCCTAGAAGTAACCCCTTATATTTGGAGCCAAAAATTGTTTGTCCAAATTTTTCTTAGATAAACAAAATCAAGCAGAAAACACTTGTATATTGTCTTATAGCCCCTAGACATAGATTTTTTTCTTTTACCTACTCCGATAGATTTTTCAACAGCTCATTAAAACAACCTATCCAACAATTGCTGAGAAGGTGAGTGATGGTTAGTAGAAACAAAACTTTGCAAACAGGAGTGACATATTTTCCCTAATCTCCTTGGCAAAATATTTGTAGCTCAAAAAGCAAATAATGTCCTTTTCCCTGAAATTATGATACCTCCTCCAAAATTACCTTCCTTCAACATTTAGTCTGCATAAAGTGAACACAAACATGTTGTCTATACTTTCATTCTTATACATTAGTACATGACTTTATATTACTTAAATAACACCTATAATAAACAAAGCAATTGCTACAGAAGAGTTAAAACTGATGTATTAAAAACCAAGTACAATCAAAACCATCAGATTTAAAGATTAAATTTGATATATTTCCAGTTTAAGTTTTATGGTGGCCTGTGGTAGCCAAGCAAGTGGAGCAGTGAACAAGGGATCCCAAGGAATCCTATGCCCTGAGTTTTCCCCAAGGTTTAGCTTTCTGCCTGTGAAAATCCTGGATGATGCAGTCACTGCAGGGCTGTAGAGACTTTTTCTACAGAGGCTGGATTTCTTCAGTGGACTACACTGATTTTTATGTTAGATAGTATAAATTGAAAGGGGCTACAACTCACAATTTATGGCACTGTATTAAAGACTGAGTGCTATTAAGTGCTGCTGGGCATTGTTCTCCTCCAAGAGGAAAAGCAAGTGCTAGGGCATTTGTTACTCTTGCTCTAGAAATGTATCAGCTGAGGTTTCAAAAATAAGGTAAATTGTTTCAAAAACATATTTTTCAGAAAAATATCCAGATACATTAACTTGAGAACTTTTTGTGTATTTGTTTTGTTTTTAATAAACTAACTTTTCTAAGTATATTTTGTTTTGCAACTTCAAAATGAAGCATTTAAATTCTTCTATTCAAGATTACTCCTCATTTTTAAAAAATCTTTAAGTTTAGTTTTTAACTAAATCTTAGAACTGTTTTCCAAGAAGTTAATGTGTGGGAAAATTCTCTCGTTCTTTTTTTTGATGACCAGTAATTTAGGAAGAATACTGAGAAAGTAAGAGAAAAGATATTTTCTTGTATACGATTGTGTTTAAGAAAAAAAAATACTATTAAAGTGGACTCAATGTTTAGAAGACAACATGTATTTTAAAATTTTGTCCCATTATTAAAATTGCTTTTATGTCTTCTCCCTATTCAGAATAAGTAGAAATGGATTTGAAACAAAACAATGACTTTGAACAAGTATTGCTTTACAGAGGAGTCTGAAGTATGGTTCTGGCTATTTCTTTTTCAAATGGTCCCTAACTTTATGACGAGCTGAGCCAAAAATATTCCGTGTTCCTGTTTGACTCTGAAGTTGGATGAGGGAGCTGGGGTTGTTTAGCCTGGAGAAAAGGAGGCTGAGGGGAGACCTTGTTGCTTTCTACAACTACCGGAAAGGAAGTTGTAGTGAGGTGGGGGTTAGTCTCTTCTCCCAAGTAACAAGTGATAAGACAAGAGGAAACAGCCTCAAGTTGTGCCAGAGGAGGTTTAGGATGGATTTTAAGAAAAATTTCTTCAATGAAAGTGTTATCAAGCATTGGAACAGCCTGTCCAGGGAAGCAGCTGAATCACCATCCCTGGAGACATTTAAAAGATGGGTAGACGTGGTGCTCAAGGACATGGTTTAGTGGTGGTTTTGTCAGTGTTAGTTTGACACTTGAACTCAATGATCTTAAAGGTCCCTTCCAACCTTGATGATTCCAGGATTCTATGAAAATTTATGTAGCTTTAAAGCAGACCAGAAAGATCGGCTTGATCAAAGCATTTGCAAGCCAGAAGCCATACGCTATCAGACTCGTGTTAAGCCTCATGGACTCTATGCAAGACTCACTCACTCTGGCAGCTGCTCTTAAAGCCCCTAAATCACCTCTCCGCTGCAGCAGACACCAGCTGGCAGGGGAGGTCAGTGCTTATGCAGTAGGACTAGGAGGCAGAGCATCTACGCAGGTTGTCAGTGCAGGGTCTCTTGCTCTGCCCAGTAACTGGAGGAGCCTTGTAGAGCGTGGCCATGAATAGAAAGAAGCCCCATCAAAACTGCCTGACACTGAGGTTATGGAAGCCATGCAGCACGATTAGCTTCAGATCCCCATTCATCTCAGAGGTGCAGACCCCACGGTCCTCTTCTGTGTCTGCTACAGCACAACAGTACCTTTGACACAGTCACAGCGCTTGGGGCTCTAACACATGGGGACTTTTAAAAGCAGACTACGTGGATGTTATGTAGTAAGAGTATCTCAGTTATTTTTATCAGTTAAAACAGGGAAGAATCCATCTCTTTCCATCTATTATTATGTGGAAATTTGAGAGATTTGGGGTCACAATGCTTTTCAAGTAAGGCCAAGAATCACACATCTAGTCCGAGATACTGAAAAAGCAGCCTGATTTACAAAAGTATAGCTGTTATGCACTTTCTACTGCCATGAAAACGTTAGGTGCTTTTAGATACTTCTTTCAGATTTAAAAGTTAAACTTTATACAGCTGGGTCAGAACTTACTTTAAATTCCATTTTTAAGCCTACAAATTAATAAAAATAATTTTTCAAATTTTGGCATCCAGTTGCCTCTCTGGGGAAGCACACTGGGCTTTAGGTTAAGTTCGTATGGTTTTAGCTAGCTTTCCACTGAAACAAAACAGAATGATGACCTAATTCACTGTAATACTGATTTGACTAAAATAAACTATGGCATATTCTGTTCTTCTTTCATAGAAAGAGGCAAAATAGTTTTTAAATAAAAAAAAACTATTCACCAAATAAATTCAGAAGTAGGTGGACAAGAGGCAGTATGAAAACCAGAAGAGAGAAGTATCTCCTTCCTAAAAGTCTAAAACTTTGCAGCCAACATGTGTGACACAGAACTTAAATCTCATCTTTGTTGTGTTCTCCTGCCATCACTCCAAGTCAACAGAATAGCATCTTGTTCCTGGCAGTAATGAGCCAATGAAGAGACTCTCCAGCAGTTAAATCAACGTGTTTGGAAGTGCCCTTTTTTACAGATCTCTTGGTAATTTCAGAAAAAAAAAAAAAAAAGAAAAACACTTTTCAGTTAAAGAGATTTATTAGCTGCCAAATGCTAGATGAAATAATACCTGTGGAATTTTATAAGCTACATTTTAAGTTTCAGAGCCAAATTCTGTCAGTATTCCTTTTGAAACATCACACTTTTAGCCTCATTGGGTAAAAGTGATGAAAACTTCAAATTAATTTCAGTTTCCATAATAATTTCATTAAAAATATACCTGAGATGAAAAATTACTTCCAAGAATTTAATAATTTCTAAGAAGCTCTAAGAGACCCAGAATATCAAAAAACTCCTTTTTGATACAGTAACATGAACTCCTTCACGTAAACATTGAAACAAGATTTCTTCACTCTGACTTTGCGAAAACTTAGTAAAGGTCCTGGTGAAGTAGGGCTGATGATTAATCACGTATGTAATTAACACTTGCTGTTTAAGGGTCTTTTTCTATCAGCATGGAGATAGCTATATGTCACTGAGGGCAGTTGATGGAAAGGCTCCTGACTCCAGTGGCAATGTGATCAAAACTTTTCTGACTTGTCTTGTGAGCCTCCCAAAACCTACAGAGAATATAGGAGATATGAAGAAGATATACAAGTGCACAGGCAGGAAAAATCACAGAATGGTAGGGGTTGGAAGGGACCTTCGGAGATNCAGGATGCCATTGGCCTTCTTGAAAAAGGACAAGGAATATTTTAAGAACATGTTTTCAAGGGGGGTTATTTGAGGGGAATTCTATTCTAATTGTTGAAGATAAATCTTGTCCTCATCCAAGTTAACAGAGTTTTCCCACTGGCTTCAGGGAGGCAAGAATTTAATTTGCCTGTAACAGCTTTTCCTAATGCTTCTTCTCTTTAGCACTGTGCTCTTTAGCACTGTGATTCAGTGATATGTCTTGGTATAAATTATCAGGTACCTTTTACTTGAATCCAGAACCTTTTCCACAAGAAAGAAAACCCACAAAGAAGCTACAGCAATTGGTTCACGAAAAAAAAGTCAAGTCTAGACAAGTTGAACAGAGATGCACAACTGCCAAAGCCAAGCATTTGAATTTCACCATTGCAGCATTCGTCTTAAAACAATGGCACTATTCTGACCCCAAAGCATTTAATCTAATTTATTGTGTGGTAACTATTCTTTGACAATTTTCCCTTTCACAAAGATAAGTTTGACAGCATAGTTTACTTCCCTTTATTTTCCTCTCAATCTCACTCTATCTGCAAGTACAGTTTACTGTTAAATTCCACTTTCTGGATTTCAAGTGAGTGGGTAAAATAATTTTAGGCCTATCAGTGCAGCAGAGATCCACAAAGAATAGCAGCTGCAGTGGTTTTATCGTATGTAACACTAAGACACTGAAATTCTTGGAGTAGAAAGAGTCCAACAATGTGTCATCTCCTTCCAAGTGCCAAGATGCTGTGCCATTCTGGAAGTAGAAATCAGCAGATCTGGGGGTGAGTGCAGATAAAGAGAACCTGCTGGTCCTCTCTCTGGCAACAGAAAGCTTACTTAGTTCTTACTGCCCAAATAGGTATTTTTTTAATTGTTTTTACAATAGTAAAAACTATTAGTTTCAACACTGCACTAAAATTTTGCCTTAAATATCTGACTAGTGATGGCACTGTTGGTCCCAGCTGGACCTACTGACCCAGCTACGATGGCATGAGCCACCACTTTCAGAGATGGCTGTCCTCGCAGCCCTGAGTTGTGTAATGCAAACACACCATAAAGAACTCAGGTGAAACCAGCTTCCAACATTTATCGGTTTTGTTTTCCTTCCATATCCCTTCAGTTATCACCTTTTCTAGCAGCACTTAAAGGCAATATTAGAAGTTGTTTATACACATGCCAAAATTATGCTATCCCTGCAAGTGTCTAGCCAAGGTTCAAGGTCTCCCAAGTTTTTTTCACTAAGAAAAACTGATAATGGAGGTGTGTCTTTGTTGCAGAGATATTTATTTGCAATAAAATTAAAGACAAACAAAGCCTCATTTACCCCCACACTGCAAAAAAGTAGATTTTGCTCACAGCTCCAGACAACTTTCGCCTGATATGTGGACCTTCGGATCCCCTCACCAAGCTTGTTTCAGTGTTTATGCACTTGTGGTGGGTTATCCTTTGCTCCTTGTTTCTCATTTTCTTTGCCCCTTAGTCTCTCCCTCACAGACAGGTGTACCTTCACAAACAAAGTCAGCAGACACCCCTCCATTCATAAGTACATAACACATGTATTTTGCTGGTACCTAAAGCAGTTTCACAGTGGTTTTACAGCTGATTAAAACAGCCGCCATCTCATAGTAGCAACTCCTCGTGATGCCCATATACCATACCCATCTAATCTATAGTTCTGACTCTGTTGAGGAAAAAGCTCTGCCCTAAAGAGAGAAAAAAGGAAATAAACTGTAAGAGAAAGGAATGAAATGAGATAAAATAAAAGAATGCATGGGGTAAGGGCATGGCTTTAGAAAAATCTTAAACTATTATTAGCCACTGAGGACATGTAAGAGTTAATTTCAAGTAACAACCCATAAAGAGAAAGGCTACAGGGTTGATGAGGTAAGGGAGAGCCTACCTTATACTAGAAAATTCACTTTTAGCCAACCAGAGCAAAGGAAGGAAAAGTTATACTGTGAGGATAAACATGGGGAGGGAATATTAAATGTGGAAGGTAATATTGACCTAGAAACAAATGGAGATGAAAAGGCCATTCATAAATTCAGCTTGCAAACTAGAAGGCTTCTACTCACCATGGCTGTGAGGTTTTGAAACAGCCATTCATAATGAGCAGCCTTGGAAAAAAAAGCTCACTGGTTTCACATTGAAGCTTTATAATTTAATGAAAGGCATTACATGATGTGGTGGAGTAGTGCAGTAACTGGAGCATGGACTTCATGACTCAGAAGGTCTTTGACAGCACTATAATCTGGTATAAATCTCAGATGATGCATTCTTAGCTCTTCTCATCATCTTTTTCCTTTTGGGTAACTTTGGATAAAAGATAACTATCTGTCACATTGCTGTGCCATTTAAACAATCTCAAGAGTTTTTCTTTCCATACCAAGTTTATAATCACTGGGGACCTGAGTAATACCTTGTGTTCCTGAACAAATCTACTCACTGGGGCAGATTCTGTCTCTTTTTTTCTGTTGGAAAAATTCACTCTTACAGCATGTTTCCACAGATACGTGAAAAAAAAATCTGTGGATGAAAAAAAATTACTGAAACTTTGGCCTCCAGTTCTTCCTCAGTGGCTTTTATGACTAGTTACGTTTTCATCAGAGTACCCAAAAGTACCCAGATCCCATCTCCTATTTCAAACATTTAGATCACCACAGAATAATATACATCTGAGTTTACACTCAACAAAGCTCCTTCCTTTTCTTGAGGTGTGAAATCAGATCCTATTATAATGTTCATTTAGACCATGCACTGCAAATCTCATAGGTTCAAAGTCTAGGGCTTCCAGGTCTGGAAATCTATACAAGAAATCTTTATGGATCTCTGCCTGAAATCCAGCCACAAGCACTGTCCAGATGCACTTTACATTTCCACTGCTTTCTCCTTTCAAACTTCAGTGGTAAGAGCCTGTCAGAGGTTTTTGCAATAGAGTGGTCTCTGATGTATAATGGTACAAATCAGGCAGCTCAAGCCCTAGAAAGTATTGGAATAAAGGTTTCCACAAGATTGTGAAGACAGTGAGGTCAGTCAAATGTCAGGATACTCAAGCTTTTGCAAGTCTGCAGTTCTCTGGACTCTGTATTTCATTACACACTTTGGGATAACCCATTTTGATGACCTATGGTGTAGAATCAATTCATTGGAGCACCTGCTGCCACCTCAGCTACTTGATTTCTCATAACTCATATATTAGATACAGACAAGATCCAAGTGTACCAAAGCCTCCTTGGACTTTTAAATTCCATAGAAATTCTTCTGGTCTTTGTCAGTCAAGCTGCTGTTCTCTCCACCAGTTTGGCTTTTGGTCAGTGAGAATCTGTCACTGTTGGGCTTCCCAACTTGGTCATGTCTTTCATAGGTGTTGTTCCAAGAAAATCTCCACCTTGACATCAGTTCTCAGGTTCACTCTCTGCTTCTGAAAAGCTTAGATGTGAAGCAATTCTTTCCTACCCAATATAGATTTTTATGCTCATACATGTAGATGCAAGCAAAATTCTGATTTCATGTAAATAATTCAGCTGTACCTTACTATCTACACTTTTCTAATAACACATTTTACCTGATTTCACTGTCTTACCTTTTCTTTTTCCATTTGATTTCCTTTCCCCTAGTTTGTATATGACACAGATACTGGAAAGGAGCTGCTTTTTTTCACTTGGGGCATTATTAGATGTTTCACTGGAAAAACAGAGGAGCAGAGGGAGAACCTTCCTATCACTTAAACCAATGAAACCTGCTATTAATAATAACAGTGTATCTATTGAAGACAATGTCATTCCCACGAGAAACTGCTATGAAAGTGCAAGGCATGGTTATTTGTCATCCAGCAAGTTAAACTCAGACACCTTAAACCTTCTTTAGTGATTTTAAAGGTAATTTCTCTGGACTTATAAACCTTAAAGAAATTATGTATATCTCTCTAAGTTGGGTCCCTGTAATTTTTCATTTGTAAGGCTGAAAAAGTCCATGTTTTTATAGCACTCTTTGAGGTTTCAGTCTTTTTTATTTGATTACATTACATATAAAACCAGCTGGATTTAAGCCATATAATTTTGGGCACTATTTGGGATGCATACAAGTTTCATATATTCTAAACAGACTTGAAATGCCCATGGACAGGAATCAGTCAACTAGAAATAGTATGTTCAAATACTTTAAGCCTGGTAGTTATTAAAAACCTTGCTAAATTGATTTTACTTTATCTTGGATTATGTTGATTCAATACAAAATGCAAATCATGCTGACATTTCCCTGATCAAACTGCAAGCTTTCAGAAAAACCTTGGTTACTAGAATTCATGGCTTAGCTATAAAGTACATAAGTATTGCTTTATCCATGTACAAACATACAAGACATACCAACTGTGAAACTCTGAGCTGAGATCCCGAGAGGTCAGGGAGAAAAGAATACGATTAGAAAGAAGTTAATATCTGGAAGAAATCAGTGCTAGCCAAAGGGTCCAAGATTAATATACATTAATTAATATTTATTAATATGTTAGCAAGCAGGAAAATAAATTTAGTGGGCACATTAAAGCAGGAGAGATTAGATCTCTTGGAATTTAGGACTGTTGAATGGAAGCTGCCTATAAACTGGGGACCTTCACCCTACATGGAGAGTCTTTCAGAGTGTGCTTGTGTCCAAAACAGTATGAAACACTTTTGAAAGCCCAGCTCAGATCAAAGGTCTCTGACTCAGCTCCCTTGCAAATCTAATTGTATGAGCCTGATGGATTAGTATAAGTATAAGCCTAACTGCTCTAATTGATGGAGAGGCGGGTGCAGTTGAAGGGTTCCAGCAAAATCTCGTGTCGGCTTAAGCTTAGCTATCAAGTGCAGGAGGTCCTGCCTCTGACCATCTCAAAGATCATAAATTTCCTGCACTGAAAACATATGAACGAAAACATTTGCTTTAAAAGTGTTACTTCAGATGTCACTTGCAAGCTAGGACTGGCTCCGATGTTACAGTTTTCTGAGTTACCATCTCAAATCTTTTACTAAAACTCGAATCAACCTATGGCATTCATAACATCAATACAAGTACTCTGTTGTAGCAGCTAAGGAGCTACAGTCACAGGCCAAGACCATGCTGCAAACAAGACAAAACACAAAAAATTACCCCAGTCTGTATAGCAACAAGCTGCTATAAAAAAGGGGTGCTAGTTAGGCATTGTAGATTAGAAGATGCAGAAAGCCACCAGCATAATAGCAATGCCGAGAAGTAAAACACGCGTGAGTCTCTGGGCAGCATGGGAGTCACAGCCAAGGGAGGAGACCTAAGAACAAACCTGCATGGGCAAGGGGGAAGATGGTCACAGGGAGAATCAGCTATGAAATGTGAATCAGCTAGAAATGCTTGTTGAGAGCCAAAAGGATAGAAAAGAATGGGTGAAGGGAAGAAAATAAAATCAACAGCATTTCTACTTTATAGTGAAACAATGAGCAATATACTGTTGATTTATAACTATCTAAAAATTGTGTGAGCTGTACTTGTCATCAGAGGCATAAGGTTTGGAAAAGGAGGGGAGTTTCTCCAAGAGACAATGTTCCTGTTAAAATGCAATGTGCCTAATGAAAATGTATGAAACCCCCAGCCTAGAGATGAGGCAGTGCCTCATAAATTCTTTCTGCAAATTCAATGCAAATTGGCATGGGAATCAAGATAATCTGAAGAGCTGTCAGCACAAGGTAATCAAAAACATATAGAAAGTTTCCATTTAACAATCTTTGCTTATTTTTCATTTCTGGCCTGTGTTATTACAGAGACAAAATAATTTCATGTTTTATTTATTTCTCTTTAATGAAGTCCATTTCTTGCTGTATCTGGCCAATGGTTTTATTGTACACGTGAGAAGGTATCTAAATAAACTGGCTGAACAAATATGACTAAGAAACGATCAATCTGTTTTCTCCAGTGCTGGAAACAAATGAGTTCTTTCTCTGTCTCACCTTCTTTCCATTTCTTATCCTTAGTCTTAAAAAAAAAGGATTACTTCATTTTTAAAACCTGTGAGTTGAGCCACCTGACATGTTTTCCCTTCTCTCTCACGTATCTGCAGAGACAAGAGCCCATTGGAGAAGGTTGGTGCTGCGCAGCTCTTGCCAGGGTGTAAACAGTATGAGAGGCCATTGGATCCAAGAGGTTTTTCATCTAGGCCATCAGTGTGCCTCACATCCTTACATGGAGGCTCAACAGAGAAGCTTTGCTTATTTTCCGCGAACAACACTTCTGAAAAGATTGTGGAATGGGGTGACTAATTACTATATGACTCGTAGCATAAGTATTTTTAAAAACAATATGAAGTTTCATAAATGAGTGAAAAAATATTGTTGAAATTGTTGTTGGTTGTTGCAAGAGAAAAAATAAAAAAAAAATAATTTCTGTAAATTTAATCTGACTACTAGAATAAACAAAAAAAATGCTTATCCACAGGAGACTATATAAAGCAATAGATGAGGGTGCTTTTAAATAATTTATGATAATGAAGGAAAGCTGTGTGCATTCTTGTTCTCTGTATGGAATATACCAAAAGGAGAGTGTGCCAAAAAAAAAAATTATGTCAAGATTTTTTTAAAACCACTAATGATTTTGGCTCCTATGTTTTCAGATGCCCTATGACAGCCGGATTTGCAGGTAATAGGGTCTGAATTTGAAAGTACTTAATGATTTACAAAGACTACTGAAAAATTAATTTCTGAAAAAGCAGAACCTGGACATGGCCTGCAATGTCCATGTAAGTCCCTGGAAAGAAAAACTACCTCCATGGCAGACAATGAGCATTTGGTCTTCAGCTACAGCAGGTCCAAGATTTCAGTCCTTGAATTGAGCCTTTTGTTGGAAACTAGAAAAGGTGGTGGTGTCTGGAATTATCATGGGACAAGGACATGCAAGTTTTCACTTACTCTGCAGCAGGATGTTGTGCTCTGGGGATTCCTTTACTCTTTACAGCACATTGCCCTCTCTAACCCATCCAGCTCTTCTGCCTTCCGAGCAAAGCTGTGACATTAAGGGTCATTTCAATTTCAGTTGAAATTCAGCACAAATATAATGCGTGACAGCAGGAATAACTACGCACCGACCCTTTGAACAAATTAAAAAGTTTTGAAGTCAATATATCTCCACAGGCTTCTGATGTTAATCTTGACTTGCTTGTTTTGTTAATGCGAAGCTTTATATACAATGTACATATACTACAGGCAATCTTCCAGGACTTACTCAAAAAATACACAAAATTATTCGGCTGATATATTTTAACAAATCATCTTGGTAACAGGGCTTCAATCTTTCTGTTTTCTGGACATTTTAGACCAGGCCTATCACGTAGCAGGGTCTCCAACATGCCATCAGAAAAGCATGGAAGGCAGCCTAGAAGCCTTGCACTGCAAAGACCTAATTAATCTTCCAGACGTTGTTTTAATGCGCTGTAGATAAGCTGAAGAAGGGGAAGAGAGCGATGCTGAAAGCAAAGCACGACACAATAACACAGAGCCGAACAAAAGAGCTGCTCAGCTCTGTCTCCTTGGCCTACCAGCAGAAGGGAGGCTTTCTGGGATGGCTTGAGGGCAGAAAGGTCTCCTGGATATGCAGGGAGAAGGATCAGAAATGAATTCTGCTTTGCAACAGGACTATATTCTGCACTCCAGGGGGGGGAAGGAGCTGAGCTGAGCCTGACGGGGTGTTTGGAAAGGGAGAGAGCACAGCACAGGCTCCTAGACATGAGACTGTGCCTTTCTCAGGGGCTTTCTGCCTAATGAAAAACAGCATTTATTTTGACGAAACAATTTGTGTGCTGGAAAACAACTGGCTGGAAATGGCTGCTGACATTTTTTATAAACTGAAAACTGCCCTGTACAGCAGAAAAGGAAGGTGTGTCAAGGACGATAGTCCTGGAAAGATCTTTTGAATCCCCTGCAATGGCAAGCAAGCAGGATATCTGGTCAGAGGTATACAGCACATCTGCACTAGACACCATCCAGGATCCCAAAATTGCCCCCAAAGCCATGTAACAGGTTTAATGTTTATCATAAAAAAACATTTTTATGCTTATAATAATAAAGGTATAAGGAGGTAGGGGAGAGGAAAAGATGAACAGACTTCTGTATGACACCCAGTGTAACCACGAAACCGAGCAAGACCACAACAGGCAAGCTGAGATGGGGTCACTCTGAAGCGGGGTCATCCTTCTTCAGAAATAAACTGGGACTTTTGAGAGAAGTCTTTGTTCTCATTCCCTGAAAAAAAATTCAGAAGAGAGGAAACCTGGGAATGGAAAGCAAGCAAGTTACATTTTTTAGTTTGAATGTCTTTATTTCTTTATTAGAAAATCATTTTCTAATAAAATGAGTTCTAATAATTTTAGGATATTTTTAAGCCTTGTGCAAAACCTGTCTACAGTATGAACTTATCACATGCCTTAGAAAGTTACACTGAATCCCAAGAGGACCCACATGGAGAAGTGGGAGGAGATGAACCACTGAGATTTCAGAGTTGGTCCATGGGGTTGCAGAGACTCACAACAGTAAGAAACACAGAAACCGTGCCCAGGAAATATATCCAGGGAAGCAGGAAAGGAAAGACCCCACTGATCCTCAGAGGGTTGAAGCACACAGGCCCAGAGGACTGCAAACAAACAGAGAAAGCCTGACTGAATGTGGAATAGGTGGTAAATCTTACTATTTTATTCTCAAGGAGAATTTATTAATTTCAAAGCCGCATGACCTTTTACAATTTTCATTGCATTAAAAAATGAATAATTGCGTGTTTTACAGAAATGTCATTAACTACTTTAAAATGGCATGTGAATTACCTCTGTGCATGTAATACTACCTCAAGAAAGTTATGATGGGATTTAATCAGCATAGAAAGTCCATTAACACCCACTGTATCCTTAAATAAACTAGACCAAGAGCTAAGTAATTATGACATTCCTTCTCATGAAAGTGTACTCTTCCTTTTTGAGGCAGGACAACATTCAATCCCCAGAGCACTCTTTTGCATCTGGGCCTTTTGCTCAATAGACAAAAACATAGGAATTACAGCTTTTTGTCCTAGAACTGATAGTGCGAAGAAAAACACAAAACTAAGCCTAGCAGTTTCTTAATAAACTAAGCTTCCTTCACCTAAGCTGGTGAAGCAATACAGACAACATGGCTCTAACATGTTATGATAACATAGTGTGACATCTAACTTCAGCCTAGATGCTGCTGAGAGAAAGAAGAAAAACACTTCTCTGGTGTCAGCAGGCGGATTATCTGGTTTGCAGACAAGACATGCCACAGAGGCAGAGACTCTGGTGCTGTCTGAGCACAAAACATTTTGGGATGTTATTAGGCTCCATGCTGTACAAAAAGCTATAATCCCCCCAAGGTCACTACATCCTGCTTTTTACCCTCATTTGTTGACTACAAAGTGCCCAATGGCTAAATCTGCTCCTCTGTGGGAGCCTGCTGTCTCTTACAGAAAATTACCATGATCTAGTCAAACGAAAGAAAACGTAAGTGGAGCACAGGAAGACAAAGGTTACATGGGAAAGAATGGATTTACTTCAGCTGGATGGGAGAATTTACTAACCCTTGGCTACATTTAAGGAATGAATGTTCTTCCATGAGCAAAGGCAGGAGAAGAGAGAGCCAGGGGAAGAATCTGGAGGGCTGAGAGGGTGCAGCCAGGCTAGCAAGGGGACTGAGGAGTAGGGAAACACCTGGGAAATTCCTGAACTGAGCCATGCCTTTAAAATAGTTCTGTGACACCCTAAAAGGCTGCACTAGGAAGACAGGGAGGGAAGGATGGAACATTGGTAGCAGCTGGGATGCAGCCCTTGCCCCACAGGCTTTGTTGACAATGTTATGCCCCCAAGATGAAAGCTTCTTCGTGAGTCAAGGGCACTTCTCCAAGATGCTGAGTGACATTTTCCCTCAGGCTGCCACTGCTGGCAGCTCCTTGCAGGATGTGCTCTGAGAGACATCCCTCAACTCCTATCCCCACCCTGGAGCACCCTGGGCAGGGCCCACTGCCAGAAGGTCCTCCTGGGCTGGAAAGGAGGTTTGAGTTTCATCCTGCTGATGAGCTCCCCTCTATATTGGCAGGAGCTGCAGAGAGCATCTTCAGTGTCTTCCTCCATCCCAGACTTCCCTGCAAGACTGGAGGCTCTTGCCAGTCTGTGTTCATGAGTAAAACACCAAAGGAAACATATCAGATGGTTTCCATCAGTGCAGGACTTGAGTAGCAATACAGAAATATCCACTCTGCAATATGCACAAGTATTTACTCCGCAGCTGAGGTGGCACTGGCCTGGGGTGGGATGGGGTGAGACCCACACTTGCAGAGGGCACAGCAGGAAGAGACCAGCAGCACTCTCCACATAAACTCCCACAGTTTCTGGAGTCCATCCTGCCTCATTTGTGTGTACTTTCCTCTACACCACTGTTTTCTCATTTATTCTGTATAAATTGTGAACTCTTCAGGGCAGAAAGTACATCTTCATCCTCTCTTTATCTGTTTATCCACTGATGTCCTGCAATGCTCTCCTGTCCACACCAGGGCCTGCACTAGGCTGCTGCTTTCCCCTTTAAACACACCAAGTTCCGCCTGCTGTTCTATGCTAAATCCCCAAATTAGGGATTTAAAACTGCCAGTGTAGGGCAGGAGGCCTACCACTCCATGGAGAGAAAGGCGGGCAGCAATCTTGCTCTGGACTTTCCATCTTCTTCTGCAGGACAATGGTGCTCAGGCTGAGCCAGGACAGCCCTCCTTGGTCACGGTTGCGGCATTGTTTCTTTATTTCAAGAAAGACCAAAGTCTAGGAGACACAGATGGTGCAGTGATGCCCTTTTTTCCTCTGCTGGTGAGAGTCCACAGCTCAGTCAGGTACTCCATCCTAACTGGCAAAAGTCTGTGGCCAAATGCAGCAACTCGGCTCCATGACAGATGGACACAGGATGAGCACTACTCAGCATGACCCACATCTCCGGTCTGGCATCACTTCCACAGGGCTGCTCCATCACTGCACTTTTTCCCCTTAGACCACCTGTAACGCATACGGAGATCCAGCTACCTAGCACCCAAACTCGGGTCTCAAACACTCAGTTGTAACACATTCAGACAGGAACTGCAAAAGGAGAGAGTCTATTGACTCGGGTCCAAATAATGATTTTGCTCCAGGATGGCAGTAGCAACTTTATTATAGGGGTAATAAAGAATTATAATAATGAATCATGAATAATACTAAGATATTAAATATAAAAAATTATTATTAAAACAGTCACCATAAATCACAAGAAATATTTGCATGTATTTCTGATTAGCTATTTTTGACATATCAAAAAACAGTTGACTCACTTTGTCATTTCAAGCCCCTAAGTTGTGAAATTCTGTTGGACAGGAAAAAGAGAGAATGAAAAACTTGATTTTCTTGGCTCTAAGTTCAGAGCAATCCAGTTCTTAAGTTTCAAGTTCCTATTTCTATTTGCATATTGCTTGGGGGATGAACATGCAGATATAGAAGGAAAACCAGGTCACAGTTATTAAAAACAGGGGTGTGACATTCTTCAGCTCTTCAGCCTAGAGCAAAACCTGCACTTCCACTGTTACCCAAGGCAACAGATGTTCTTAAGGAAAGAAGATAAGTTATAAAATTGATGAAGATCTTGAATACCCATAGTGTGCCCAGAAGCAATCAAATTACTCAAGTTGTTCATATGTTCTGGGGGCAGACCTACAAAATGCACAGGAAGAAGTCAGGGAAATATTCAAGGTTAGATAAATGTTGCTTTTCCTTTTAAGGAAAATATAAACGGAAGTCTTCTGTTTTTTCCTTAAACAGATATTTGTAATATTCTTTCATTAAAAAAAAAAAAAATCAGTGAAATTTATAGTAATTCCAAAACTGCAGAACCAGATAGCTTCTGCTTCCATGTAACACAGTGTTCCATTGGACACAGTAACTTATTTTGTATAAGCTGATGCATATCTGTTTGTGTCTGGCATGAGAGGGAACACCTGTATCTATATGTAATTCGGAGCAAGACAGAAAGCTACTGCTTGACCTGGCATATCTAAGGTCAGTGAGAAGATTCCTGGGCTTAAATGTATTGCTACACTGAGCCCCTTCGAGCTAACCTCAGACATATCATATGCAAAGCATAACACATAACATTGATGATCAACTGAGAGCACCCATTTCTCTTCCGTATTTCTGATAAGGTTTTTAGCATAATTTTATGTTTTCTACCCATTGCAACTGATTTTTAAACTGTTTTTTTAAATATTTACATCTCAAATGCTATTGTAAAAAGAAGTTTCTCTCATTTTACCCTGTTTACAAAAGACACGAAATGTTGTTCTGGGACATCTCTTCCTGCAAGTTATCTGGCTCCTCTAAAACATAACCTTGAAAGAAGCATGGGGAACGTTCCTATACCAAGAACAGCAACATAGCATCCAGATGACAGTGTCATGCTAGAGCTTGTCATGGGATCACTGCTTGCCTGGGGACATACACTGTCACAGGACACGCTTACAGATCTTCTTGAGGCATTGGGCACTCAGTGCTGCCTCATTTGTCAGAAGTCACCACCCCCAAAAGCCACCCATCCACAGCTGCTTCATAGTGAAACTCTCCCTCAGGTAGAATTAACATCCAAAAGAAGCCTCTTTTGGGTCAATGCTGTGCTGATACTGCCAAGTCCTGAAGTCAGTGAAGGTTTTTTATATATCCTCTTTTATATATCCTCTACAACAGTATCAATAATTATTTAGACATATCTAGGTGAACTGGGGGCTTTGACATGGAAGGAAGTCTGGTTCCCTTCTTCAGAACGGTGTTTTGTTCCAGATGAAATAAAGAAATAGTTGTGCAATATGTAAAGACAACATGGTGAACTGGAGTGATGTGATACTCACTAATGCAAACCAGACTCAACAAGCTGCTGAATTGCTCCTCGCAACTGCTTTGCTTTAGTTCTCTGCCACAAAAGTGGCAAATATTTAACATTAGGGTTTGTTTTCTGGTTTCTTTTTCTCCTGGCTCTTGACCATGGCACTCATATTATTACTCTTACATTTGCAGAAAATCATAATTTTCACCATCATTTCCCTCACATCTAGTTTTTTAAAAAAAAAAAAAAATTTAAGTTCATATTATTCCATGTTCTTAGAAATCAATGGCTTGGATTGTAGCAATTTTATTATCTTTTTTATTATTAAGCTAAAGAGAAGAAAGAAGCAAGAGGAGTAAGGAGTTAGGTGTCTTCAGAATCTCTTTGTCTTACATATAGAGAGCAAACAAGGCCAGGTACTCAAAAGGACTGGGGAGCTGTCTAGGGTAGATGACATTGCCATTGCTGAATATGTTCTATTTCCACTAAGAAGGTAGTTTCAAAGATCAAATTCACTGTCAGCCTTTACAATTTATCAGAGACTACTATTTTCATCATTGTGACAAACCAAGCTGTCAATAAACTACTTTGGCATGAATTTATAGACGTGAAGACCACATCCTGTGACCCTGAGGCCACATTTTCAAGACCCAAAAATGAAGGCAAGTAGAACCAGCAGGTTTAGCTCATCTTTCACCCCCAAGATGAGCTGTGTCCGCTGTGACACCCCAGATCCTGTGCACTTTTGAACACATGGGAGCATTAATCTTGATGATGCCCTGAGTGCATCTCACTACTCGTTTTCTCTGAGAAACTGCAATGAAACCTGTGATCACAACAGCTCTCTCCAGTCACCATGAGTGATCACCATGTTACCTCACTCATGCATGTAGTCTCAGGTCCCAATGACAGCTTTGCTTTGAAAGTAGTCATGCTTGTTAACAGCATTTTTAGGGGTGACAGAAGTACCAGACACCCAGTTCTGGAAGGCCCTTTGTGTTTCAAATGGCTACTACAGAGCCCATGTAACTCCAAGGATATCCTCACCAACCCTGACGATCCAGGGAAACATTGTGCATGCTTGGAAGGGGTTCAAGCAGCAAGCTGAACGTTATACGAAAGCCAGCCAGACAAATAAAGTACAGATCCAAGCAGATCTTTCACGCACACTCGGCAGTGGTAGGCAGAGAAACTCAGACAGAGCACGGTTCAATTGATGAGAACGGAGGTGCACAAAAAGAGGGAATCTCTGAGGAACTGATGAAAACTTTTAAAGATCTTCATTTCTAGACAGGTTTTCTTGTTGTTGTTGTTTTTTAAATAGCTGCTTGGGATAAAATAAAGGAGAAAGAATAAATAGAGTAGAGGTTTTTCCGAGGCTTACAGCTAAAAAGCCAGTCCTGTGAACATGGAATACTAAAAGACTCTTTAAATGACAGATTGTCCTGGTTTTTAACAAAAATGGCCCTGTAAGGTTACCAAGAAAGTGCATTCAATATTAAAAATGGCCATTACATGAACTTGTAATAAACAAAGCACAGTCAGAATAAAACATCTAGTCCATCTAGTTTGGTTGAAGGTGTTGTGCACATATTGAAAAATTTGTTCAGAACACGCTGTGTGTTAAATGTAGTCAATTGTGGACTCTTGTCACAAGACCATTTGGTGAATTCCTCTGTAACAGATGCATAAACACTTGACTATAAGAAACAGGACACACACTAAAGGATGTCTTAAAAAGGTGGTATTGCAAGAAAGGGACTAGAAAGCCAAACTTTTAACAGGAAAGAAATAGAGTGGCTGTCATTACTATGTCATGAGAATCNAGAGTGGAGCAGAGGGGAAGAATCATCTCCCTCGCCCTGCTGGCCACGCTTCTTTTGATGCAGCCCAGGATGCGGTTGGCTTTCTGGGCTGCAAGCGCACACTGCCGGCTCATGTTGAGCTTCTCATCAACTAACACCTCCAAGTCCTTCTCCTCAGGGCTGCTCTCAATCCATTCTCCACCCAGCCTGTATTTGTGCATGTGATTTCCCTGACCCTGGTGCAGGACATCGTACTTGGCCTGGCTGAACTTCATGAGGTTCACATGGCCCCACCTTTCAAGCCTGTCCAGGTCCCTCTGGATGGCATCCCTTCCTTCCAGCGTGTCAACCACACCACACAGTTTGGTGTCACTGGCAAACTTGATGAGGGTGCACCCAGTCCCATGGAGAACTCACTGAGTATTTGGGGAATTGGCACTGGTCAGTCAAAACTTACTTGAGCTAAGAATAATACAGTTGTTTGTGCATGGGGACCCCAGAAGAAAGTGAAATGCTTGGAAGAAACATTGAACACCAGCTCAGGACACCTGGGATCTTGGCAGGCAGAAGGTGAAAACGATTCCTGCTACAGTGAGTAAGGCCAATGTTTGTGATTGGTAATGATTCTCCTTACGATGCTTCTCACTATTGGACAATTGCTGAAGCAAGAAAGATATAGACGAGGACAGAGGCAGGCACAGGCTGTGTTAGAGCACCTTAAAGGGTTGCTTTATTACATTTGTTATAATTTCTGCATTTAATTTAATCATGTCCTGGTTCTTTCAATAGTAAAGTTGTGTTTCTCTGCATGTAGCTTTCTCCTTCTTTCCAGTGACACACTGATGCTAAACAAAAACATGTGGAGCAGTAACTAGGTGCAGACTACAGCCAGTGAACATTAAGAAGTTCTTGTTACCTTATTTCAGCATATAATCTCATTTCTTCTGGATTAGGAACAATTTTAGTTAGCAGGATTGTTTGCTGTCTTTTCCTAAGAACATTTGAAAAACCAGGCTTGCTTCACCACTGTTCTCAAGCTGTGGTGGCCCACCTCCACCACTGCATCCAGAGACAGACAATGCACCTCTATCAGAGAGAGTATGTGTGTGTGCATGCGTGTCAGTGTGAAGCGTCTCCTAGTAACATTAGAAATCAAATTTGGCACTACTAAGCTTTTCTGGTGATGCTGAACTAAGCAATGGGATAAAGAAACAATGGACACAATGAGGGAAAAATCCCAAGACAGCATGGAGGAGTGGGATAAGGCTATGCTTGGGGATGGGGTAGAGATGAAATAGGAAAGCAGAGAAAATGCAGAGATGCTCACTAAGTGCTAAGGGATACACTGAACTGAGAGGAAACACTAATGCAGCTCCTACATAATACATCATTAAGCAGAGATATTAATAAATATCTAGCAAGGGAGTTGCAATATACAGCTATCTTCATACCATGTATGAAGCCAAATGATCTCACACTTAGTGATTTAATTATGCCTAATGTTACTTTTTTTTCATAAAACCATGAAAAAAATTGAGCTCTGGCCACTCCCAAAAGAAACAGACAAAAAAAAAAATGGCTATCATATGGAAACCTGGAAAATGTAGTAGTAATACATACTATAGCACCCCCATAACCTTTGCAACATGTCCTGTTTGATAGGGAAGTCATCTTCTGGAAAAAATGGAGAATGAGATAAATACTTTTTCCATGATAACAACCACAACAATACAACCACACAAACTTTAGCCAACAGAATTTTTAAGGAGTTGAATTTTGCACGTGCAAAGTTCACTAGAATGTGGTGAAAAGATAAACGCAGTATTTTGCAGGGACAGGTCCAGGCACACACTATCAGTGCATTGGGGCAACAGCTATCTTTCATTAGTACCAGTGAGGGTTCATGCCAGGTAGGATTAATGCTGTTCCTCCTCCCTCAGCCCCACCTGCATTGCCTGCTCACATGCAGGGTTGAATACTTGCCTCCCTCCCTCCCTCCCTCCAGGACCCACTCACCCACCACATGCTGGGTCAGCCCTGTTTGTACAGTTCCTAGCACAATGACTCATGGCTGCAAGAGGGCTCCAAATCATTCATCATAGAGGAATCAGGACTCGTACTGGCACCCTCTTACAGCGTAACTGCCAGTAGTGGTTGTGTTCTCAGATTATAATACTATGACCTTAACTGCTCATAGCATTATATCTTTCCCTTGTGCTTTGCAAGACTCAGCGTATGCTTCTAAAGATTTCCTTTCCAGCTTCAGTAAGGACCGTGATTATTAGAAAATTCTGCAGTATCCCTGTTTACCCTTCATTCTTGCAATGTTTTTGCAATGGTGTAGCTGCTACAGGCTCTGAGAGCTCTGAACTCATTTAGTAATAGGCTCTGATTTCATTAATCCTTTCTAGTTTTATGTAGAAGAAAATTTATTGTTTAAAGTGTTTCTTTCAAGTGCTAACTCTCCAAAATTCAAAAGTAAAGACAGGATGGAGGCTGTGGGAGTGGTGTTATCTAACTACTTTAAGTGACCTTAATTACTTACCTTGAGTGAGGACCAAAATTAGGAGTTATTACTTACCTGAGGACCAAAATTAGGAGTTTATATCCCAAGAATAATCCAAAAGAGAGGGAAGTCATCCTGGCAGGGATCAGGAAATAAGGAGCATCTATGTGAGATACCTTCACCAAGCATAATATCCCCCTGCTCCCATCCATTTCATCAACAATCTTTTAGTCCTGGTTTTTCTTTGATGGTACTTGTCTTGCATTTCCTTTTGCTCGTATATATATCACCTATATTTATTGCTACCTGTCACATACAGTCACCTCTTCTTTTTATAAGCTGTTTTGCTATGCCTGTCACCAAGAGTACAATGAGAAGTATTTCTCTCTCAAGGAAACACTGGCATTTCTCTAGCTTGTTCAATGTCCAAAAGTCAGCACAGCATAACTCCACTTTGTCAAAGAAATGCTCTAAAGATTGATTGCTAATAATGTTCATGGTATCTTGACCTCAAAACCTGTATCAGTGAGTTCTCACAAAAGCCCTGACTGATTTAATTAGAAAAAAATAGCCATATTCTTCAGGTAAATGAGAGGATATGTGTATACATGCATCCATCGCCATTTTTTTGGCAAAGAGAAGCATCTCAGGAGAACTGGAGCCTTTTATAATCACGTGGTTTCCCTTTGCAAAGCATTTATCAGGGATCGTGTGTCATAAATATCTTTTAACAACTTTATGCTTTCTACGCTTCAGCAAACTCAACTTACTGCTGATGATTGAGTGGGGTCTGGATGCTTTTGATGTGCTGTCACTAATGGGTGTTTCCCCTTGTGAAATTTCCAAAAGAACATTTTTTTAGTGGAGTTTGCTGGTTTATCACGATCTGATGGAAACAGTCACATTTCAACAAGACCTGTCAGGTAAGTCTTGCTTGTTCTCCCCGACAGATTGCTGCACTCCTGCATAGGCACCGCACAGTCCCAGGGCAGGCAGCAGCCAGCTGTATTGTTGTACATCAATAATTCTCCTGGGGGATTTTGAAATTAGGAAAATTCATTTAGGGATTTCTGGAATTTGAGTAAAACCCATTTCTGAAGTTTGAAAAACCTCCAGGCAAAGAAGGTATACTCATCAGGCCCAGGGAAATTTCCAGATTCTCAATCAGAAAATCAAAATATAAGTTATAATTTTGGATAGTAGATTCAAATGTAGCAGACACATTTCTAAATGTGTTTGTTCATCTCTGCCAGCACTAAAGCAGTAAAGATAGACAGATATACCCATGAGGATAGCCCAAATACCATATAGTCTTTTTAAAACCCTTTATTTCCCCAATTCTGCCTCATGCTGCTTCTTCTCAGACTTCCTATCTCACCCACTAGTTACTCCACTAGTTACTCCATTTACTCTTTGCTCTGAACTTTTATTTCACTCCAGATTTTTATCAGTGTAACTGGTTTTGAGGATGCAGTTTTCAAAGCCATTTAAAGGGAAACCAACACCATTACTGTGGTTCCCAATGGCTTCGCTGTCTCTGCTCTTTCTTCGCAACGTACCACCTGCGGGAATTAGGAACTGCTCAAATGGGGAAGGCAGCAGGAGGCAGTGAGATACTTGCACTGCTAAGTGAGAAGAGACTGGGGAGCCAGCTCAGTCACTTGACGCCGGCTGTTCTCAGTACTGTATTTTTAGCTTGCTCCATGGCTCTGTCTTGGTATGTTCCAGCTAGCTCTCTCCCAGGCAAAGTCTAAGTATGGCTCTGGGGATAGTTCACTCCAGAGACCCTTCCAAAAGGCAACATGGACAACATTACATCAGATTTTGTTCCTATCCTCTCATGTCCTCAGAATTTGCACTCTAAAACAGACCCCACAGCTCCCCCTTCCCAGGACTTTCAGCACATAATCTCCATCTCAGGTTATGAAAAGACAATTTGGTGGACTGCAACGCAGACCTTGTACTGGTTTAGATACCATGAACCGAAGCACAACAAACACTCATTAAATCTTAGGCTCACCATACAAGGCCTGGAGAAACCCAGGACAAAGAATTATATATGTGATGCAGCTGCAATGTCTTGCCCAGGCTTACACAGAAGATCTATAGCAGACCAGAGAATCAAACCCAGGTCTCCTAAAGTACATATTATAGAGTCTCTCTACCAAATCATCCTTCCTTACTAAGATATAGAACGCAATCTTCCAACCTCCCTTTTGCTGGCCCCATCGATATCAGCTGACACTAACTCTTATGTTAATTTCCCAGAGTGTGCAGTGAGATTGCCGCTGCCAGAGACAAACTTCCTCCCATATCTTTTTTCATCTCTTTCCGATGCTCTTTTTCTTAGCGACGGGGCACTTGTCCACAGCCCATCCTATTGCTTTGCACACGTCTGCCTTTACCCCAGCAAAGGAACCAAGCTATTGAACTGTTATGACTGCAGCTCCAGCAGCCTGGTCCCCCCTCCTAACAGTTCATGTGCAAACCTCATCTCCAGCGGTGTTAGAGCATGCCAGACATGTGGTGTCTCATTATATCTCATTCCCAGCATCCAGCAGCAGCTGGCACACCCTGCTGCAGTTTAAGCCTCAGATGTCAGATGTCATTATGCAATGGTTCCAGACACATCTTTTTGGTCTCATACAGTGCCTCTGCTCCTTGTCAGACCTTTCCTCACCGATTTCCATTCTTCATTTGGCAGACACCCTGTGGCACTTCTTCCATTTGATTTTCCAGTGAATTCTCTGTTCTGTAATACTTAATTGGCCTGGTTTCTTAAGTAGATGTTTCCAAAGTATTTTTAAAAATAAAGAAAAAAAAAACTTCTGGATATCTCTCTGAGGTACCTCTTCTCAGCCTGAATGATGAAAGGGTTATTCTTCCACCCCACCAGTTATTGCAAATGTCTGCTCGTTGTTACATACTCCCACTGGGCTGTCTGCTTGAAGACTTCACCTTGAGCTTACTGAAGTTTTCCATATGTAGATAAGTTTCACCTGGAAGCCACGGTTTATAAATCTTTTGCCTTTTTTAGGGAAGATTATAAGCTTTTGCCATGTTGATGACTATACATTTTGCCTCGAGCAACAGTTGTCTGGACAAATTTCTTCCTTATGCCAATTGACTATGGGCCCCCCTGTTGTACTTCAGCTGGTAGATAGGTATCAACATTTGCTGTGTAACTCTTACCCATCAGAGATAAGGTTTTAAAGAATAACTTTGCATTTGGTGATCCAAAATATTAGCACCTCCTAAATTCAGAAATCAGGTTTTTATCTTTATAACACAGTATTTTTTTCAATATCACGAGAAAAAAAAAATGTGTGGTATCAGCATGCTTTACAAGCTCTACACTCTTTTATTTATTTATTAGTCAACGTGCTTCAGTCACAAACTGACCTATATTTTTTTTTTTTTTAATTAAACCCATGAGTTTCCCTTGTCCCTCATCCATTCTGGGCTGATGGGCAGATAGCAGCTCCACCCAGTTTCAGTGCTGGATATGAAAAAGTAGCATCAGCCCTTTAAAGTAACTAGAAACCGTGTCGTGCCAGGCAATAGATCACTAATCTACATAAAAAATTGTCTGAACCACAAGCAACTGTGGACAGCACTAGATCTTGAACACTTGCTGCTCCTGAGACCTAAAATAGCAAAGCACAGGTTCAAGGATATGCTTAAGCCACCAAGTCCCACCACCCAGAGGCGTCTCCGCTGGCAGGAGCACTCCACAGCTCACACACGGAGATGGAGCAGAAACAGTTCAAACAGGGTGTAAGGTGCTGGGTACGTACATGTGCTGAAGTCCTGTGCTTCCAGTCAGCAGTTTGAACCAAGGCCCTTTCTTCACATCAGTTGTCCTAGCAGGAGTGCACATGGTGGTCGGTGCCAGGATTTACTGCCGTTCTCAACTATAGCCTATGTTTTGCCTATAAGCTAAAAGCACCAGTCTTCCTATAGTAGGAAGGGGTTAATTTTTGGAAGAGTTGAAAGGTACCATACCACTGTCTGCAGTGTGTCCCTTGAGGATCTTCTATCCAAGGCCTGAGCAGGTTCAGCCTTCTGTGAAGACAACATCATGGGAGACGACAGGGAGAACTTTTCTCATGTTGCGCCTGCTAACCCCAAACCCTTGGCACAAGAGTAATGCAGATGTTCTCATAGTAGCTGATGTTCCTTGAACAAAAGTGAAAGGTGTGAGAGTTCTTTGGGGTACACAAACCCTGTTTTTTTTAAGAAGGTGTCATCAGTGGTCTTACATGGATTATTGGAATGCATCCAAAACCAAAGCAAGACTTAGCAATTTGCCATTAAGTTATTAAACATCTAACATATATGGGATGTATTTTGCATAGAAAAATAAAGAAGAAAAAATTACTGATATGCTGCCTCTTCAAGACAGGGTAGAAGTTGTTTTACTCTATTTGTCCTCTCCATTTGAAGCTGGACAGAATCTAGAATAACTTGAAAAGAGGCTAATAAATGCTTGAGGTCTATTTAAACAATCAGTTGAGACTCAGTTGTAGGGAACAAGTATTATCCAATCTAAAGCATTTTAAAATTATTCTCCATTCTTAACCTCAGTTTTCATTTTAATCCCCTGATCCTCATTAGCTAGCTTGGCTTCTATGCACCGCTACTCACAGTGAAACAAATTAATGTGGTGATGATGAGATGGAAATATCAGTCCCTGCAACCAAATCCTGCCAACTGAACCCCTGACTTCAGCAGGATGTAGCTGCAGAGCAGAGTGCTCCTGGACTGCTCAGAAACACTCCAATTTTTTTCTTATTCATACAATTCAATTATCAGTGAATTTACTCCAGCCATAATGACTATGGCCCTAGAGAACAATTTAATATGGTGTATAAATGTCACAAAAACGTGTCTTTCACATGCAGTTGTTAAAAACAAATTGATGGGTTTGTACTGTATTTGAAAAACAAGTGTGTTTTTCATAAAAGCAAGTCTTTGCCTTCCATTGAGCCGTTCCTCCCTTTGCTCCTGAACAGACCATCTTCCAAAAAAAATTTCACTTCCTTCATCTGATTTTTTTTAACTGAGGGGATTCCTAAAATGCTTATTCCAAAACAATAGGATTTCAAGAAATAAGTCATAAAAGCTTGGAAGAAGTCACTGTTGCAGTAAAGCAGATGAAAACCCAATTAGCACATATCTCCTGATGAAGTTGACAAGTTGATACCCACTTAAACAGCAACCGAATTACAGATGTATTGCAAATTTTTCTTTCTTTCCTTGCTTTTCTCTTTATTTAATTTAAGAAGGTAGCAACTGCCTTTCCAGTGTTACATGCAATTTCTTTAATGTCCCACAGAAACCACTGCTGAACACATCGCTGTAAAATCTACCTTTATATTGAGCCATTCAAATTTATACCAAAGGGAAAAATACCATCCAGGAAAAAAAAAAAAAATCTGATTTCTAGCCACTAAGTCCGTTGGAAAAATTACTAAATAAAATGGATTCTTATATCAAAGAGAAGAGCCATTAGTGAAATGAATATGTTCTAAGGAATATGATCACAGAATCACAGAATGATGGGGGTTGGAAGGGACCTCTGGAGATCATCTAGTCCAACCCCCCTGCCAGAGCAGGGCCACCTTAGAGCAGGTTGCACAGGAACACATCCAGGCGGGTTTTGAATGTCTCCAGAGACGGAGACTCCACCACCTCTCTGGGCAGCCTGTTCCAGTGCTCTGCCACCCTCAAGGTAAAGAGGTTCCTCCTCATGTTTAGGTGGGACTTCCTATGCTCAAGTTTGTGCCCATTACCATCCACATTACTTAAAATATCTGTCTTGATAAATGTTACAAAACTAAAGTGATTTGAGCTAGAAGGTCGTTAAAGATCTAAACAGTTAGTGATATCTGGGATTGTTCTTCTGATACAAGGAGGTGAAAAAAGAGCATCTGAGCTACATTTGCAAGTATTTAAGCATTTGTATTGTGAATGGGGAGAATGTTAATAACTAGGATGCTGGAAGAAAACCAACAGTAACCATCAGTGATTCCTATGAACATACCTGTCCATCCCATCCCTGATGCTATGAACAAGGAACATGCACATAAAGTAACAAAGTGCTGGATGAAAGAAGTTAATGAACATGGGTGTTGCCACACTCTGAAAGAAAAGTGGAAAGAAAGAAATCCCATGAGAAACAGTGATTCTCTGGACAAGCACACAGAGTGACCAGATGAGGACTGACAAAGGAAGGAGAAGGCACCTCTTCCATTCTGATTTGAAGTGCCACATGCAGCAGGAGCAACCACATGGCAGACCTGCTCTACTCAAAGGGTCATCTGCATCCAGCCTTGGTAACAACTTTTTTATCATGATTTAAAAGTGCCTCTAAGAGCAGTTTTATAGAAAGAATTTCAGGTGAATCTCAAGACATATCAGAGGTCCTAATTATTACTCCTGATTTTATCTATCTATAAGCACTCACCCAAAAGGAGAAAGAGAGGTACAGCAGCTGCTCCTGGAGGGATTTTCAGAGCATCATGGCTCATTCTGAGACAGCTCTGCTGGTGTTTGCTCTGCCATATGTTATCTGCCAAACCCAGGAAGGTTTCATGTTTACCTGTGATATTTCCCAGTCAGAGCTGCAGAGCATCCCTTTCAAACATGTGTTGTCTCACTGAAGGTATGATTCCCTGTGGATTTTGTTCAAAGATACTGCTGCCTTGAGGACTTTCCACCTCTTATTCCCACCCCTCCATCACAGTCCACTGCTTCTCTTTTCTGCCAGTAAGGCCACTTTTGCATTCACTTTACAGTGCAGTCCCTGATCGCTTCCACACCAGCAGAGCTGAAGTCAGAGAAACGCAGAGCGGAGGAAGCAATGACCAACATGTCATCAAGTGAGTCTCCCACCTTACAGAAACAACAGGTGGTGTTTGATCTAATATGAGTTAAATATCAGCTAACAACATTAAGTTAACCAGAGCGACATCTGACAGGACCAGAGTGAGACGTCAAAATGAAGGCTCTAGGATTGCCACAGACTTTCTGTGTGCCTCAATGGAGCTGTGGTTCTGAAGTCTAAATAACAGTGAATGGTCCAAATGGTTAATGCATTGCTAATGATTTTAGGATAAACATTCCACTGCTCAGACTCAGGATGCCATTTCTCTTACTGACCTTTGCTTCTTAAATGTACATTTTAATGATACCAAGTCAGAGACGGAATTTACAAATGTTTTGAAAGCAGTTATGAAAAATATCTCAAAAATAGAATAATGCAAGGTGGGTTTCACTTTTAGTAGTCTGCTATTCCTAGAGTTTATTCTTTTCTGTTAATCCTATTGCACATCCTTTGGCAGCAGGTGTTAACAGATGCAAATGAATCACCCCTTCACGATCACCATTAGCCAGGAAATCTCTCCTTTACACATCAAAATGGTGATTACTTGATGGACAGCAGGTGTCCTGATTTCAGCTGGGATAGTGTTAATTTTCTTTCTAGCAGCTGGTGTGGTGCTGTGTTTTGGATTTGGGATGAGAATTATGTTGGTAAAACACTGACGGTTTCAGTTACCGCTAAGCACTCAAGGCCTTTTCTGCTCCTCACACCGCCCTGATAGCGCGTGAGCTGGGACTGCGCAAGAAGTTGGGAGGGGACACACTGCTGGTACAGCTGACCCCAAATGACCAAAGTGGCATTCCATACCATGTGATGCCATGCTCAATATATAAAGCCAGGGGTGGAAGAAGGAATGTGGGGGAATGTTTGGAGTGGTGGTGTATGTCTTATCAAGTAATAGTTATCTGCGATGGAGCCCTGCTTTCCTGGAGATGGCTGAACACCTGCCTGCCCATGGGAAGTGGTGAATGAATTCCTTGTTTTGCTTTGCTTGCATGCATGGGTTTTGCTTTACTTATTAAATTGCCTTTATCTCACCCCATGAGTTTCCTCACTTTTACTCTTCTGATTCTCTCCCCCATCCCGCCAGGGGCAGGGAGTGAGCGAGCGGCTGCGTGGTCCTGGTTGCTGGCTGGGGTTAAACCACGACAGTAGGGGTTACTGAACTACATGTACCTGTCGATCTTAGTAACCACAAGAAGCATCAAGGTACTATCTGAAAATCAAACTCTAAGTGACTTTCTTAAAGTCAAACAGAGCCTGAAAAAAGCCCTCCAAATGCAAGGGTTTCTTTTCTTGGGATAACTAATAGAGAGGTATGTACAGCTTATTCCCTTTTGTATCTGTAAAGATAACAGCAATACCTTCAGCAATGTGAAGCACGGAGTGTTGTGGGGTTTTTTCCTGATATGCAATGATGTGCAGTGGGAAACCACTGCTTGTTCATAACAACAGGAGAATTTTCCAGGGGAAAAAAAAAGCAATCCCACACCCTCTTTCATTGCAGTCTGGGACAGCAGCACAGTGCCTGTAGTCCAAGCATATCTGTGGTTGCTGGAAGTCCTACCGATCTCAGAACAAGTTTCTTTTCTGGTTTCTCAGGTGGATCTTGCAACCCATCCGGAGCTCTGTGTTTCCTTAGCTACTCAGCCAGCCACACTTCAGACAGCAAAGAAGAAGCTGCTCAGTGGCTATAACCACAATGGAGATCTACTCCAGAGCTGTGACTTTCAAAGCAAAGAATAACACTAACAAACATACCATTCATGTTTTCTGACACACTAGTATAAAAACATTGTAATTTCAGTAAAGCCATAGTTTTATATGGTGATCCCTTGGTTTAACATAGAGTCCATAGATTCTCATGTCCAAGGAAGGCACACCCATTTGTCTCAGCCAGAAATCCAGACCAAGAAAATTTCTGTCACTGGAAGTGCAAGTCTGGATCAATCCCTGAAACCCAGGGAGTTATTCCAACTTCACATCAGCATAACTAAGATCAGAATCTGACCCAAATATTAATTGGTTTTTGGAGTCTCTATGTCTGGCCATCCAGAAACGCCTGCTGGATGCTAACTCTGCAGTCTGCAGGCAGAACACAAGGAGACTAGTGAGGAAACAGACCTGGATGGTATTTTCTAACATGGAGCTGTTGAGCAGTGAGTGCCAAGTGTTGTGCATGTTAGGCACAGAGAAATGGAACATTGCAAAATAAAATTTCTTATTGTACCAGAGACTACACCCCAATGCAGGAATGGTTTATAAGAATTTGTTTGCTGTTATGTCTTAATGTAGATGCCCTTTTCCCTTTAATGGATAGGCCTGGAGTACTACCCAGGTACTCCACTAGACAGACCTGTGGTGTCTGTACTCTCGTTGGAGTGTCTCTCATCTCTATAGGCATCTTCACATTGCACAAGAGAGCGTGGTAATGCTGAAACTAGCACTTGAAATAGAAACGTCCATGAAACACTACTAGAATAGAATGGAGATAATATCCCAGATCCCAGAGCAGTACAGCAAAACTGATGAGGTTTTGTACATGATTTAACGAGGGTTTTCACCAACACTTGTCATCTTCCCTGCAACATTGGTCTGATCCAGTTGACCTGTTTCTAGATGGGAAGTGAGCCCCAGTATTGTGAGTTTCAGCATCCCTGCACCATCCTCTGCTTAGTGTAGAGTACCTAAAATCAACTCTTTAGCATAAGGACTGAGTTTTTGTCTCACTATGAGGAACCCTGTTAGAGATGAATCTTGGCAAGTGAAATATTGTTAGTAAATCCAGGAAAAGTTAATAATTCCCATAAGAAGTCTGCAGTGCAATCCAGACCAAATATTGAGGCTATTCCCTCTGCCACACAGTGGCTAAGAGCTAAACTCATCTGCAATTCAATTTTTGTCTAGTTATCCATAAGATTCACATTTGTCAGCACTTCCAAAGTAGTTCATTATTTTTATGCATGAAGTGGGTAAACAACTCCAGAAATACAATACACAACATCCTTCTGAAACTCATTTGGAGTTACACTGACAGCTGAGCTGTGAAATGTTACAGAGAAAAGATTTTTACTGTTCCTTCCTTGTAAAATAATAGAAACGAAAACTTAGTATGAAGCATATCTGTTCATGAGGTGGAGCACAACTTTGTAGTCTGACACCTTACTGGACAGGGAGGGAAAGAGAGGGTCTCAAGCTGTGCTCCCTTCCTCCATCCCTCTAAAATGCATTTTGCATGAAGCTATTATAAGATAAAATCATAGAATCATAGAATCATAAAATCGGGGAGGTTGGAAGATCATCAAGTCCAACCATTAACCTACCCTGACAAAACCCACTTCTAAACCATGTCCCTAAGTACCACATCTACCCTTTTCTTAAACACCTCCAGGGATGGTGAATCTACCACTTCCCTGGGCAGCCTATTCCAATGTTTAATAACTCTTTCAGTGTAAAAATGTTTCCTGATATCCAATCTAAACCTGCCCTGACATAACTTGAACCC
>VXBO01001807.1:27357-61901 GCA_013400135.1 Rhinoptilus africanus | reverse complement strand
GTTATCCAGGACTGGTCATAAATGGTGCAAAGTGGCCTGGTGAGCACTTCCGCCAGCTCCTTCAGTACCCTTGGGTGGATAAATGGGTTTAAAAGCCTGAGATAAAATGGGTTTAAAGGCCTGAGAGAAGGGACCAAAAATTAAAACCTCTCTCCTAATCCAGTGCTCCAACACAATATATTGCGGTTCTTCCCTATATTGTGCCCATTCCCTTTCTGCACCAAGGAACCACATTTTTTTTGCAGCACTGTTCTCACTTTGAGACAGGGGAGCAACTCATGCACAAACTTGTGCACCGCTATTTACCTCTACTCGCCAAGAAGAGACCAGAGCCTGCTGGCTTGAGTACACTTATGGGGGGTGGAAAACACGGGTTTGAAGCCCATGAAGATGGAACCAGGTGAGGCTTTATGAGACTCTGATCTGGTAATGCTCAGGCATTGGGATGAGCACAGAGGCATGACCATGAGGCATGAGCATGCCAGGCATGAGCATGTGCGACACGTCAGGCAATGCCATGAGCATGACACCTTACTCAGACCTAGCAGGGTCAGATCACATCTAGGTCAGGTTTGTCGCTGGGCCTCAGCAGAGAAAGGCTTGAGGCAGGGCTGGGCTCAGGTTAGAAGCCCAGCTGCAGCACAGCCTGGCACAGACACGGATCCCAAAGCCACAGGGACCTGATGAACAGACCTCTGATGAACAGCAAGGTGATAAGGACGTTTAAATATTTTCAGGATACCATGTAGTAGTATAGTACACACATTATTTTGTCCAAGTTTTCTGGCAAGTCCTTATATCCACCCTACAGACTGGGAAGAAGACCCTTGTGCTTACTCTCTGACAGTATTCGCTCCTAGTCCAGTGAAGAATAAAACAAAAGTACTGGAGCTTTGGACAATATTTGAAAAACAAAATGATGTTTTGTTCATCTTTGCTTCATCTTTGCTCACAGTGACAATTTGCATTGCTCTAGCCCATTTACTTCTGTGTTATTACATCTGCCAACACAGCTGGCAACAGCTACAGGAGCTCCTTGACCCTGGACTTCAGAGGCCTCCTATGTTCTTCCTTTCTGAAACTATGCTGTCAGCATCACTGTAGTACAGTGAGAGGGACCCAGAGGTATCTGGGATGCAAACTGAGGAAAAGGACAGTAGGAGTGACAGAAGGAAATCGCCCACACAGACGAGACACTCGCCCAACCTGCTCAGCTACAGCAACAAAAAGAACTAATACCTGTGGATAAAGAAAACTCGCACATGAACAAGAATAATCATGCCGTCAAGAAAAGGAATTAGCATTTCTTATTCACTTTATATACTTGGCTATACATCCCAAAATTTAAGATCCTGCTCCCACAAGAAAAACTTTAAAGGATGCTGACACTTGTTACATGCTGACACAAAGCCACATTTAAAGCAGCCAAGATCTTTAAAAATATGGTATTTCCAGTAATGGGCAGTTTATGCTTTGCTGGGAAAGACCTGACCTACTCCATATCACAACAATGAATCAGACTTTCTTCAGGCATCAGACTGTAAGCCAGCAGATACTACTACTATGCTTTCTCATGATTTATGGCCAGGCACTCCTGCAGGCACAAAAAAATTCTAACGCAGTTCAAGCGAACAGGATGAGCAAAACCATGAAAAAGAACCAACACAAAGCAACACGCTCAAGAGGGTTTTTTCATTTTTTCCTATTTTCTTTCCTGAGGAAGGTGTGGCAGATAAGAAGGAAGGAGTTTACATTCCACTCACTACTTCCACAATATAGAAATTAAGACACGGATCAATACTAACCCTGTAAAGGAATATTAATCCCTCCCAAAAGAGAAAGTGACTTGTTCATCTTGCACTGGTCCTGACAACCACTTGACAACCACACTTGACCAACACTTGACAACCACAACAGTGGTATCAAAAGCCAGAATAAGTAAGGTCCTGTGTCTCCCTCAGAAATGTTGTCAGGAGAGAACTCCTTCCAGTTAAATCATTTCAAATCAACAGTCATATAAAATTTCCTCCCTCAATGAAGCCCTCTTTTTATACGTCTAATGCAGACATCAAAGATAAGCAAATGGTTTCCAGTACATCTACAGAGGAACATTGGTTGCATCTGCCAGTCCCTTGCAGATGTCCTCCATACCTTGAAGCAACCCAAAAAGCCCTTGTGAAGGTCACCGAGTTGAATCTCTAGCCAATGGATTACAGAGCAATTCACTTCACCAAGCACAGGAAATCTTAAGCAAAATACTCATGTAGTTTGGGGACCTCACATGACTTATTTCTGCACCAACTTCAATAAAAAGCTTCATTGCAATTCTCATTTTCCTCTAAAAATATTAACCTACAGATGCAGCTTTCCTTGCTGAATCATCCGTTTTCCCATTCTTTGTAGCATCTCTCCTAATGACTTTCTAGACACTATTTATCCTTCAAGGCTGCAACTTCTTCCAAAGAGCTTTTCCTCTTGCCTGAGGTACAGATTTATGCTATTTTCAGCACAAATAAAGTAATACTAGGACTTCATCAGATGCAAATCCCTTGCATCTTGATCTAGTTGACTGTAGTACGTGGCTCCTTAGTTAACCAAGCTTGGTCTTTCAAAACTAGGCACTTTACTTACAGACCTACCTTTAATTATCCATCCATTTCATGTAGACCAAACCCATTAGCGATCACACAGACCAATATTGTTTTCTCCAGCGAGCTGATCTGTAGCATTAAAAAACAAGTAAAAATGGCAATGGCTCATTTTGATTAACCTGTCCATTGTGTTCCAGTTCATACCCTGGAAGTGAAAGTCTTGTACAGGGATCCAGTTCTGGGTAGTTGTTACTCTCTAAAATATGACAGTGATCTCTATCAATAGAAACTCAAAAAATCTTCCCACAGTCCACAGGGGAGGATTAAAATCTTTTTAATTAGCATTTCTCAAAGCATTTTCTCCCAAAATGAATGTGCTGAAGCCACAGCAACACTTTGCATTTTTGGTCCGTAACAATACTAAATGCTTTCCTCAAATACAGGAACTGGCACTTCCCTTCTGGCACTGATAGTACAACAATGAAATACTTTATGTGGCCTGTTATATCGAGCCTCAAGATACTTTTTCCTGTGTCCTCTGAAGCATCTGTTCCAAGTAAGGGTCAAAGAATATGTGGTATTTCTAAATACAAGAATGGGGGGAAAAAAACAAGCCCACAAAAAAACCAAAACAAAAAAAAACAAACAAAAATCTCCTTCTGTCTTAGAGAATGGAATGCAATTTTTTTCTCAAAATAAATTATCAAACCAATGACCAAAACATCATCCTATAATATTCAGGATCACAAAATAAGGAATGAAAATCTAGAAAATTGGAAGATACTTTAACAAAGAAATTTGGAATAAACAATTCATTTAATCTTTCCCCCTTTCTTTTTCCTCTTGTCTATCTTCCTTTTTCCTTTAAAATTCTTGCTTTTTTTCACTCAAAATTCTAGTGGATCTCATTCATTTTAAGTGTTTTTTCATAGTCACCACCTTACTGAAAACTGTTTTATAGCATTTTTTATTTTGGAATGGTACAAATCAGTTACGTATGAAAAGTAGGAGACACTTTATATAACACAATTACTAGTTGTCCATGTTTTCTCAAAATACTCAGAAAGGCTCTAATGATTCACGCAGCTGTGATTCAATATAGCCATAAACAGAAGGTTCAGTTCCTCACCGGTGTTTCTGAACGTTGTTTCCCGCTGGCAGCCAGCAGCCTGCCTTATCACTGAGACCACCCAGCAGCTAACAGTACCTCACCTGTTCTTCCCTCCTCATCCCAGAACAGAATCCAGGATCAGAAAGAAATCTGCACTGACAGGTCTTTCCTGGCTGACCCTTGGCACTGTGAACCCTTCATGCAACTCCCTGTGGTTGCACAACTTGACCCTGAAAAACCTGCTAGCGTTAGTCCGGAGAATAACCCTGTCCCACACACCTCTAGCCCCCTGCCGCTTTTCCACAGCGTGCCGGGACATCACCTGCTTCTTCATTTAACTCCTGAAAACAAAAAGGCATAAACAGCATTCCTAAAAATCCCTATCTGTGATTGCCAGCCCTTGTGAGATGCTGTGGGGCAAAATCTGGAGCAGGGATAAGAAAAAAGTGGGTTCACATGCCTCAAGATAGATAAGAAAGATCTCATAATCCATCCTCTTTACTATTGCAGATATATCTAAATATTAAAATACATTTTCTCATAACTGCTGCCTTCACTTCATCTTGCATGTCACCTGCAGTCCTTTTATTTGTGGTTTCGTGCACACTAACACTAAACAACCAGCAGTAAGCAGACAGCCTCCGGCATAAATACATTTATTTTTAATAAATTTACANCATAAAACCTTCCTAACCGACAGACACAATATGCTATTTCCACAGGGCTAATTATAATAGGTCGAAGGAAAACATCCTCTGAGCAACTGTGCAATTTCTAAGGAAATCTTTCTTTCTTCATGAAAGCGGAAATTACTCATAGCATGACAAATCTGGAAGAACTATTAAAGGTTTCACTCCCACTTGTCACCAATACTTTAAACCTGACATCCAGCTTCCAAAAATATTAATAATTTACCTAACATTTCCTTGGAATACTTGGCCAAAAATCAGAAACTTATTCCCTTCTCTTAGGGAAAGGTAGATGTTAAAAATTCTGCACAATTTTTCATTAGCGATATTTTGCCCTAATATCAAAGGAATTGTATTATTGCTAGAAGGATGTTGACCTAATAAAGCACTCGTGCACAAGCACCAGTTCGATGGGATTAATCATGTGCTTAAGATAAACATATCACTAAGTAAGAGCACATTTGTTCAGGTCCATTTCCCAATTTTGTTTAAATACAACATAACACAGTGGTATAGAGCAGCAATATTCCAATTGATGATACTTCAAATAAAAGAAAGAAACACCCATTCCATGTGATCAGATTTATGAAGAAAAATATTCAGAAGCTGCCCACAGAGTAATAAGCCTGACAAAGAGGAAACAGGAGAAATAAAATTAACAATAAAACTGCATGAGACTTTCAAAGGAGTTGTGCAATTTCTTTGCCTCATGTAAGAGGAAATCTCATACTACTGCGAAAAGTCACCAAGCCTTTCCCTCCACGGGTGTACAAACGGGAGAGGAATACAGCTGATCTCTGACTGCAAAAACAATAAAACTAATGAGGTGATAGAAAGCAGACGGGATGCAAAAAGAGAGTTAGTCTGCGGCAGCTTCATTCCCTATGAATATCTGTGCGGTTTTGAATCACAGCTGTGGAAACAAGCTGCTGAATTTCCTCCCTCAACCCTCCTGGTAATTTTGTAATTTAAGTATAAATACTCTGGAAGTCAGGATTAACAGCACACTGCTGTGTGCCTTTTGTGAGCAGAGGATGCTAGTGGGAGAGAAACTGTGACTTAAAGCTATGTTGTCATGCAACTAAGAAGGCAAGGAAAAGAGCCAGGCAAACAATACCCAGACTGTTTTTTTCCTGAGCAGGAGATGATGCACCTTGTCTGGGCTTTATAGCAAAATTGAGTCCATAGATTAAACATTTTTAACACTGCTGATTAAAATAGATTAAGGACTCTGTGTTGTAGTGCTCTGTCTGAATAAGAGCAAAATATCTGGTATTAAAGAGAAGATTAAAAAGTGCATATCGTTTAATAAGAGTCAATCTGGAAAAAAAATTAAACAGTTCAGTGTGTTCTTGGTGCATTAACAAATGTCTCCTGGACAGGTTTCCTTAGACCTCAGACTAGGAGCAGAGTATTCATTCTCTGTAAGAAAAAAAAATAATGTCACACATCATAAACCTACTCCTGTGACAGAAAGTAGTGAAAATCAAAGGGTTAACACCATCCCTGTCACTTATTATCAAAGCAATATTATTCCAAAGTTACTGCGCTATGCTCTGTGCTATTCTTTTCTCTAACAAAGAATGGAGAGGTACTTTGTTATTGTGAAATAAAAGTCTCTTTAACTGTATCCTTGACCCTGTAATAGAACATGCTTGGAAAGTCCCCTGGGCCTGCCTGAAGCCTATTGCAGAACTGGATTCACCTTTATTCCTCAGATACAATCCATTGTTTTAAGGTGTCTTTGTCATTTTTTTATTCCTAAGGGTCACTGGTTTGCACCAGGAGGTGCTGGTCTGCTATGATGCTGATTAGGAAGGCACTCAGACTCTGTAAAGCATCAATTAAAATGCTTTTTATTACAGCATATCTCTTTACAAAGAAAGAGGATAGTACAGACAATCTCCTGTCCCTTCAGATGCTGGGAACCTTTAGTTGTGTAGAAAACAGGCTCCAAACTCCGTGTAGCATGCTGTGCAGAACCTACCTGTAAAGAATTTGCACCATTTGGGTTATTCAAGCTATTATAGTGTTTTCTTACAAGAATGCAACTGTATTCATCATTTCTACTACCAAAGAGAGGATGGCTGCAGGAGAACTTGCTGCTGCACTTTTAGATAAAGACAACAGTAGACAAAAGACACACCAAAGCCAAGCCATACCAGTACCGAGCGGGAGCTGCCTTGCAGGCTCCTCTGTTACCATCACCTGGCTGGGTTTATCCAGTGCTGAGAGAGATGCACAGCACAGCCCAGGCCTGCGTGTGCTGCACAGCACAGACCTGGGTCTACACAGATTCACTGTTACACGGATCACTGATTACTCAGTGTGCAATGATCTTCCCCTCAGCATCACTGCAGACACCTGACACTCAGCTACCTCGCAGGAACAAAACAGAGCAAAGGCCAACAGAGCCTTTAGAGACAGGTAGATGTCCCTGCAGGCTTTCAGGAAGACATCATGTCCGCACAAGTCAGGCACCTGTGTCAGGTGGATATCTCCTTCTGTAGGTTTTCAAGATTATTTGCCTCTCTACATTAACAGATAATCAACATACACACTTATTTAAGGATGACTGTTTTGTTTAGTGCTAAAATGTAAGCATGAGTTTGTGACCCAAGTTAGGCAGAATACATCCTAACAACCGTCTTTTCTCGTCATCCCCAAACTCACATTGTCTTGGATTGCCTTGTCTCTTCCCATGGCCACATCTTGAAAACCTCTTATCTTCAATCCTTAAGAAAAATTTTTCCTAAGCCATTTGTCCTCATCTGGGTGTAGAAAGCTCTCACATGACTTCAGCCATACTCCTGGCTCTGGCCCCCTGTCCTACAGGACGGGATGGGGAGGAAGGAGCAGGGAGAAGTAGTGCTGAAGTTCGGATGTAACTGCCTCTTGAACTAGAGGAGAGAGAGGAGCCTAAGGGCTCGAACAGATCATCTGAACAGGTTTAAGTTGTGGCAGCTCAACAAAATGCTGCCCCTTCCTGCCCACCTCACCATCATGCCAGAAGCTGTAGCAGGTGCAGAAGGAAATAATTACCGGCTGCTCAGCCCCTGTCATTCAAAAACGTGAGTTTTAGCCTAAACCATGAGCCTTTCACTGTGTCTGACAGACTTTCCAGTGCTACTGAAGGCTACATAGAAAAAGTCCTCCTGGGGAAAAAGTGGGGTAATTTTTAATTTTTGAGTGTCATTTGTTCCTTGCTGGTTTTATAGCCACCCGTCCCAGAAGCTTGTAAGTGCCTCTGGTGGAAGAGTCAGAAAGATGATTTACAAAATCTGTGAGGCTTTCTTTGGAGTCTCTCTCACGTTTTCCTTTAGAGGTTGAATGCATGACTTAAAGAAAAATTATTATTTTTCTCTCTGTTTTTGGTAACAGTTCATTTCCATCAACTGAGGGAAAGCTCTGAGGACTTTTTAGTCACACTTTGTAGCCAACAGCATATAATCACGCTTTTATTTCTGGGTACATCTGCCATATTATTGTTTTAGAGCACTGATGTCCTGAACCCCCAAAGAGGCATGTAACAGACAACACAGGACTGATTTATTCCAGCTTTCTAAGAAAGGCTTATTTCTCTCTCGTTTACCATAATCTGTTGCCTAAACACTGGCAAGCAACCAGGAGAGTTCTGACACACGGCAGTCTTTCATGTTGTCATATTTGAACATAAATAAAGGACTAAAAAGGAGAACAAGGGGAACCTAAAGGATGGTGCATTTGATTCTTCCTTTGAAAAAGTTCTTTGGCAGCAATACAAGAAAAGCCTGTGCCTGGATCACGACCTGTGGACTCTGAGTCATTTGTCATAGCTGAAAAAGTCAAAGAGAGGCCAGGATGGAGTCAAGTTCATCAGAGCCAGTTGCAGAAGGACATCCAAACCCTACTGCAAGGAAATACCTGAAACAGTCAAAAATGCCTAAATCGGAAAATGAAAACAAGGTGTAAATAGTACAGCAACCAGAGACTTGTGTTTGCTCGTTCCCTGGCACGTCTGGGCAAACTGTACCTGTTAGGAGCTGCTGCTCAACCCAGCTGACCTGCACTGGTGTGGGACTTGGATGTTCCTGTGTCATGGGGCCACAGAGACAGTTGAAGGCAGACCTGAGCATAGCCAGCCTCTGCGAGGCTCCACGGGATTTGGAAATAGCCTATGTCTCTGGAGGTAAAACTAAAAAAAAAAAAAATTATCTCAATAGAAACAAATTCTGCACAAATGTCTCACTGCCCAGTCTGGACACTTCACAGCTATGCAAAGAATAATTGGGAAAGGAAACCCTCCACCTGCAAACTAGGCAAATTAGAAATGCCAAGCTAAGGCAGATGCCCAGTCTTCTCTAATGCTTATGGAAAGTGTTTTATGCCCCACTACCAGGTACATGACAAGTAGTACAGCATGCTAAAAGTAAAGAGACGGGAGATGGAACAGTACACAGAGCTCAAAATCAGAGTCCAGAACAAACAACGGTTTTACATGCCGTGGCAAATAGCACAAACCAGGAACGGCTCAGTCACTGCAGAAACAAAAGGAAGAATCACAACACTGCTTTCAAGAATTTGCCAATGCCATCACAAGACAAAGAAGATGACTAGAAAAAGAAGCACTAGAAAAGGGTGGAAAATCTTTCCTAGTGCCAAAAAAAAAATTACATCTGAGAAGGAATAACCAATATAACCACAATTATAACCTGGGCATATATACGTCAGCCAGTGAGGCAAGAGAAACAGGAAAATAAACAGAGAAAGGCAGGGCAAAAGCAGAAGGTATAGAAGTAAAACTAGGGTACTTAAAGCATCCGTTTGGCCTTACTAAAGGAATATGAGAATCATGTAAGGGAGTAAACAGAAAATTATAGCAAATACAACATCTAATAGTATCACTAAACTGCTAAGAATATGTTCTGCTTTTGTTGTTGTCTAGAGGGAGCACTAGGGATGGAGCCAACATATTTAAGCAAGAGCTTGACACGTCTTCAAGATATGGAAGCTCCCAACAGAATGCAACACAGAATAGAATAACCCAGTAGCACCAGGTAACAACAAGAGGAAAAGACAGCACTAAAAGAAGAGTTAAATAAGCCGATTCCTCCAGAAATCACAGCCAAGCAAAACAGCCCACAGGGCTTGTATTCTTCCATAATCACTGTAGGAAATAAATATATGAAACTTATCTTATAACATAGACTGTAAAGGTTTAAAAATATAGAAAAAGACAGTGTTTTCCACTGAAGCAATAAATGTTTGGATATTTGATTTTTTATATTGTTATTGATAGGAAATGTTTCCACATTTCATCTATTGAAAAGGTAGTAGAAGGTACCCATAAAAAACAGTGATCTTGCGCAGTCAGAATACTCTTTCAGATATACGCTTTCTTTAGATTGTATCTGAGTAACTAAAAAGTTTCCTGCAAAATATGAACAATGTTCTAGAGTAGATAGTAAGTACTACGTACAAAAGTATGACAAAGTCTCTGTGTTGCTTTCAGAAGACAAATGCCACTTCAATCTCATGTCATCTTAAAGAAATAAAAATCTATAGACATAAAGGCACAATGAGTATTCCTGGGTCTGGTTACCACGCTCTATGGGTTGGAAAGCATTGCTTCAGAGGCCTCTTGCTTAGAAAAGGACCTGGGGTTACATTTAAGACATGAAAGTGATGTGACTGGTCTGTGAAACAAATGCAAACAAAAGCATATACATTCTCACCATACAAAAATGCAAAGTGGAAACCAATGCACCTAATAAATTACTCTTAAAAATACAACCTGTTTTTCAGCCGATTGTAAATTAAATTCAGTACATTGTACAAGACAACCAGAAATTTCTTTTAAGAAAAAATTAGATTGCTTCTCATTAAAAAAAATATCGATTAAGACATCTCTAGACTATTTGAATGCAGTGAAGCAGAGCAAAATTGAGAGCTGTATGGGGAAGACTTCAGATTTAAAATCAAATTAGTGTTTTCTTGAGATTCTTCTGAAGAAATGTTAATAAAGTCATTCCGCCTGAGTCTTCGACTGATAAGGGAACAACTTCACAGGATATTAAAGCTTGTGAAGAAAATAAATGTGAATGCAAAAGATGTTAAAAGCTCACATAAGGAGCCAAGACAGGACATGCCCAGGCTCTAGATTCCACTGTGCCACAGAGCTGCACACGTTGCTGACTTGCTGGGGGTTAAAATATCTTTCCTTAGTATTCTGTGATTATAAAATCAGAGGCTAAATTAACCATTAAGCATGGTGAATCAGCCCATCCTTCCCTTCGTAATGTCATGTTCAAAATCAGTTGCTTACAGTGGTAGCAACAACACACCTGTATGATGGAGCTGCCTGACACTTAATACAGAGGCTGCTATTCATCTCATAGTTATTTTTTTCCCGAATATTTGAGCTTCACATCTCACAAGACAGCTCTCAACAACTGGCAATGATGCTGACGATCTCCTCCACATACATACAAATGTATTCTAACAAACACACTGTGGAACCTGATGCAGCACTTTAATTTATTCAGTTAGCATATTTATTTCTATTTTAAGGATAACAAAGGCCCCAGCTGGAAGAGTTAATGTACAATGATGTGCCCTAAAATAGCCTAGGTTTTGCCTCCAACTGGCCATTCACACACCGTGGTGCTGTGCAACACTCACATGAAACACCACTTTGTTGAACCATTAAGGAATTTCTGTTTTAAAAAATAGAAAGAAAACAGATAAAAACTTCATTCACTTCATCCTCCAATATGGATATTAAAACAACATCTAAGTATATATGGAGCCATAATCCTGTGACTCTTTGCACCTACTCTAATTGCTGAGGATTTCTTTGGATAATATCTACAGCCGGTAATTATTTTTTATTAATTCATTGAAAACAGAAAATACTATTGACTTCTTAATAGCATATGTATGGTTCCAGTCCTGACTATTCTTTTTCCCACTGGTTAGTTACCTGGTATTTAGTTCTCAAATTCAGTGGCTGATTCCTTATTTCTTACTACGCCTTGTGTAATTATTTGGGATATTTGTCCGTATTCAGACTTTTGACCTTCCGGGATTCAGGGAAACAGCAAAGATAGAGATATTGTCTGAATAAAGCTGAGGAGGCCTGTCTTAAAAGGCTTTTGGATGTGAACAGAAAATGATGCCGTGACCCAGGAAAATAACAAATTTGAATTCTAAGCATTACTAGGGCAATACTAAAGCTAGCAGTCTGGTGACACATTAGTTGGGATAACAAGCGTCTGAGTCCCCAGAAGAAAATTAACTTTCCTTCAGGTAATCCTTTCCCTCCTTCAGCTGGACCTCATTTCTCAGACTATTACAGAGCATTCATTCAAGTCTGTCTTCTCCCATAAGCAGCAAAGAATGAGGCATGCAAGGTCCATTAACTGTTATACATCAACATTAAACATTTGGAAGTGCTACTAAGCTCATAAGCTCTCTGGCCATGGCTAGCCCCACAGCAGGAGAGAAACAGATGCTTCTCTTCCTGTTCTCCCTCCAACTCTCCTTGTGCTGATAAGAAACTTGGACACATTTCCCCAGTAAGAGCTGCAAGGTCTTCCAACAGATGAGTGTGGGTGTGAACTATGCTATCTAAGTCTCTGCTTAAAGTCTCCAGCAATGATGTGTGCTGTTTATGCTCTATTTGGAAGGATGATAGAGAAAAGTTGAATCTAGCTCTAGGTTTGCTTTCAGTGAAAGGAAGCTCCAGAGAGCAGACTTTAATTACAAATCTGGCATGTTTATATGGATAGCGGGAATATTCTTTAAAATAATGGATGTGAATATAGCTGACAGAAAATAAATACCTTGAGATGAACATTGCAAAGACCTTTAGCTCCTAAATATTTTATAACCTGTGCTTTCAGCACAGCTTCATTTAATAAAAACTGCAATGTAAAAAGGAAAAGGCAATTAAAAGCAAAGTCAAGTCACCTCAGAAATGGCCAAAATCTATCTATGGCTAAATCTTCTTCTACTCTCCAGGAAAGTTCAAGCAACTAATTAAAAATGACTTGTCATAGTAAAAAGAATAGCAAGTCTGACAAGTGTATGTATCTCACACTGTTTGGAAGGTCCTCAGGAACCGGGAGACATGATATACCATGTTAATGCAAAGTACTGTTCATTGAAAACAATGGACACTTTGCAAAAGTCGGAACCAGCTGTCATAACCAAGGAGCAGGACAAGCTCTTCTAGTGCTCGAAAAGTACATAAACACCTGCGAGCTCATACTGTGCTCACAGCGGAACACTTTCAGTGACGGCAGAATTTGTAATAGGAGTAAATGTAGCCATAATCATAGGCAGAGACAACAAGAGGAGAGGATTATTTTTTCACTAGTCTGCAATAGAGCATGAAAAGAAATTTTGCTCCCTTGGAAATCACTCCTTTAAATAGGAGCAGGACCAAAAACTCACACTTCCTTTTTCGCCTGCCTACAGTGGAGTTTATTCAGAGTAAAACAGAACTGAGCACCAAACCTCAAGGGACCCTGAAAGTATTATTTCCTTTAGGATATAATGTATCCCAGAGATAGTTTCAAAACATTGCTCTTTGCACTTTAAAAAAAAAAAGGTTGTTAAAGCCAGTTCTTGGAAATTGATAAACCAGAGAACCCTAGAGCCTACATCTGCTGTCTGTACAAATCAGGAATTACTGAATGACTGAAACTGAGATCATCAGACTAGCAGAGGTGAAAAAGGGCCTACGTTGTCCACTCTCCCTCTCTTCTTTTCCTACATCAAACCTATATTGAGGATAAGGGCATGCATATAAAAACAAACTTACTTGGTCATAAGAAAACAATGACTTCACAGTGAAATACTTTTTCACTTGTTCCTTTCTTTCCCTCTATGTGCATGTACTTATTTTGCTCCTTTTTTGTTTGTTTGTTTGGCTTAGTCATAATTCTGTATTTGCCTAATAGTATGCAAGTTTGAAAAACAGCATGCTAAGATACAGGCAGATGTTTTCAGAGGCAGCCTGTTCTTAAGTAATTCCAGCAGATAAAGGTGGCGAAACTGTGTTCCTTCCCGTGGTGGGAGAAAAGAGCTGGTAGTGGTTTTGACAAGAGCTAAAGTCTAATAAGAGTGAGGGACATTTCTGAAAATATAAGGGAAAGATGATAATTATGAGAGCCCTCTATTATCGATTGGTTTTGAATTACCAAGAAAAGATGTGAGAGTAGGGAAAATACAGGAGGTCTTTCCCTGACATTTTCATGGCTGATCAGCCGAGGTGGGCCAGAAGGACTCACATAATCTGTCTCAATTTACCATCTGTTGCTGAAAATACCTTCATTTACACAGGCATAATAGCAATTGTGTGTGTGACCAGGCACACACAGCTCCTCTTCCCACTGTTAGTTAGGCCAATCCACACATTAATTTCACATTTGTCTTATCAAGTTATTATAGTGTCTATTGCAGCTTTTCTCTCAACTTTTTCTTTTTCTCCAAGATCTCCAGGACTTATTATAACTCTTGCATTTCTCCTTTGATATATTAACTAAGTTTCCATGGCCTCATGCCTGTGTCTGCTGCCTTCAGCTCCACAGAATTTAGCCAAGGATGTCTATAGAAGGCAGCCAGAAGAATAAATCATCAATGGCATTTAACTTCATACAGTGGAGTTAAATTATTTAAGGAATCCCTGTACTGCTACCAGGACTATTAGTATTACTATTTTAAACAATCAAATAAACAAGGATTTACAAATAAAGCCATTTAGTTTCTCTTAGAAGTTTTGATATTGACATAAAATAAGTTCTTGGGCAACTCATTCATTCACATCTTAAATTCATTTGCCTATAAATTCTGACATTTTTACAATGCATTTGACTGTTGTGTCCCTGTGACCCATTCAAGCCATTTTTCTGACTCTTTGGGTTTTACGTTGCAGTCTCAAGTTTGTCATGGCACAGTAAAAAATGGGGGGGGTTGTGTAATGCACAGAGAGGATGTCCTTTGGCCCTGTCTGAGTCAACATCTGCGGCAGGTCTACATGCAGGTTACAGCACAAAAACATCCCTGTGCTGGCAATCCCTCTATCTATTGTCTTAGTGTGGTAAGTCGCTGAATAGCTGATATACAGTGGTGGCATTCAGCAGTGAAGAGCACACCATGAAGGGAAAGAATTTGGGGGGATATTATGATGGGAATAGATGCTCATTGGAAGAGATGGAAGCGTACTAAAGGACAATTGCAGAGGTAGGGCTCCTGAGGCATGGAAAGAGAAGGCTGTTGGAGGATGGAAGCGAAATAGCCCACTACACACAGGGATCTGTCTGTATTTTGATAGTATTGGAGCAAGTATTATTACTCCTATATAGTGTAATATTGATAGAAGAAATAAGAGAATACATATTTCATGAAAACAAAATGTAAGTATCAGAATTATTTGAAATCATATGGTTTCCATTGTGGTTTCATATAAAATCATAATGGTTTCCATTAGTGAAGCATGAGATGGAAATGCACCATATTTCCAACATGCCCTTCTAACCTTGTCAGCAGAAAACCCCGCCAGGGTTTTAGCTTAAACTCAGTGAATTAATTTCCCACTCGTTCAACTGCTACAGAAGACTTCTGAGTTTTGACAGTATTGGTGTGTTGTTTTTTTTTTTTCATGTTTCACAGTGTTCCGCCATAATCATATACTTCAGGCAACCGTTCTTGAACAGACAGAATACAGTTCAAAATGCTTCAGAGGAACTGTAATGAGAAAAACCTGCTGATTAACTTTAGGTTCAACAGTAATGCTTCACAATGTTTTGGGGTTTGTACATCGTTTTAAGGCATGCGTGCCACAGATGAAGTTAGCTTTCTCACCTTCTTCAGGCACTTATGTTCACTCACACTTATAACAAGAATAACTTGAAAACCTTTGCCAGATTCCCTCAAATACATTCCTGCTTTTCCCTGACAACATATGGGGGACCACATCTCCAGCTGGTCTAAATCAGAAGAGGTTCACCGAAGAATAATAATTCTAGAATAAAATAACTCCACAAGTTCAAAGTAGCACATGAAATTTTAAAGGCATTTACCCAATTTTCCATGGCATTTAATCTGCTAGAAACTGTATCTGTACAGCATACCCTATTACTCCAATCTACCGTGTTAGATTTGTGACTTCTTTTGTGTCCTTACCTTGGGGAAATTTTCACTTTCTGATAGCACTGTGCTAGTGACTACGTTAGTCATAATATAATGTTTTACCAAGCCCTTGAGACTGTTATTCATGGATTTTCTCCCATTCTGAAAAACCCATCAGACTATACAAATCACTTCCAGAATCTGCTATGATCAATGAAGAAACTTTATGTGAGTTCAGGGAACTTGAGCAGGCTCCCAGGTGTGTACCAGCCTCTTTGACAACTACCGAAGCACCTGCGGAGATGGCTCCTACCAGGCAGAATGAAGGTGGTTTCGAAGGATTCGTGAGGAATTCGAAGAATGCAATCTTCCTCAGAGAATGAGAGAAACATTTTGTATGAGGAAACAGAGAAAAGCCACTCCTCTGATGAGAAATAGAAACCATCTCCTTGTTAAATTAAGTAGGTACTTCTGAGACAATTCTTGTGAGTTTTCCTGGTTGTGTTAACACACACACACACTCACACACAGTATGGAACCCAAGAGGATAGAGGCAGGACCAATAACTAGCATGGAGTAGGTGAGCGCATGAGCAATGACCAATAGTTACTGTAAAGAGTGTCAGCTTCCCAACTATTTTCAAAAACTCTGACTGGCTCAAAGCCTGTAACAGCTTTGTCTATGTTAAAAATAAAAGCACTTTCTCTTAGCCTAAACTATTCAGGTCAACAAATACAAAAGCAAAGAGAATGGAAACAAAACCAAAGATCTTCCCAAATCAACAGATTACGCATTAGTTGTAGGGACATGTTGCAGGTCTCTGTATTTTCTTTCTTCTCCCTATAGTTGTAACAGAAATCCATAATGTACATTTCTGGAGACCACATGCCATTTCTTCTGTAAGGTTAGTCCTCACAGATTGCATGGCTGTAGAACGATAACCGGGATCTTTGTGTGAAAATGGGCTCTTTCTAAGAGGTAAGTTTTGAAAGAAGTCTTACGCAAAGAACTCTTCTATACAAGAAGAAAAGGCACGAGTAATGAAACCGAAAAGCAATATATTTTACAGAGGTACGTTTTACATGACATATCATTAAGTTGTGTGGGTCACTGGTATGAGATACTTTCAAGCATTGGCCAGCAACAAAAGTAGAATTAGGCATTCATATAGATAACGAGAACATCCAAGGCTCTTTTTGCAAAGGTAAATTTTAAAGACGTATATTATTCTTATGTTAGCTCACAGACTAGTGAGACAGCAGGCAGGAGGAAGAAACTTCTGAAATGCAGGTTTTGCCCTTAGCTATCTGTCTGACCCTGCATATATCTTTCTCAGATGCTGACTCTGCTAAGACTGGATACTGAACTGAATGAGCAATTCTTCGTAGCTCGCAGATAAATAAAGAGTTCTTGCAATTATCTCTGATGTTCTCAGGTATTTTCCAGAGGCCCCTTGCACATGTATTACATACCGTTACTTACCGCTGCACCACGCCATTCCGGGTGCCTCCTGAAGACTACGTACTTCCAAGGGTTTCTCAATCTGTCAGCTGACCCTGGAGACTCCAGTGAGTGGTCCACAACACAGAGCTACACCAGTTGTTATCAGCTCAGTCTGCAGGAGCTCAGCCTGTTTCTCCCCTGAGATCTCAGAGGGAAGCACTCAGCAGAGCAGTGTCTGCAGCTCTGCTCGGCGTGGACAGAACTGAGCTGCATGGCTGCTCAGAGAAGCTTCTCAAGGTCTGATAGACACCAAAGCACACCACAGAGCTGTGATCTGCCAGAATATATAATCATGCACAAGGGGCCAGGTCCACATTAAGGAAATGGGCCCAAACCAAAGCTCATTTGCAAACCGCCAGTTGTGGAAAACTAAGCTCACGTGCAAATGATCCATCTCTTTACCCCAGACTGAATCCAAGTCTCGCTGTAAGCACCTCTAACAGTGGAAGTTGTTCAAACTGGGATCTGAACCAAGCGTTGTGGGTTTACGTTCAACATTTAGTCATATTGTGCTTACTGTACCATGGTTTGAAGGTCAATACTACCTTAGGGAGTTCCTTTTCTTTTAATTGCTCAGCATCAAGCTGTGGGATGGAAAGCAATGTTTCTATACCATTGAGATCTCTGGTTTTCAAAATTTTTTTTCTCTTCCTTTTTTTTTTTTTAATTAGAATGACCAAGCAAAAGACAATGCTTTCATTAAGCAAACAATCAAAATGCTAAGTTTTTGTTTCCTAGAGGAACAAGAAACTGNAAGTAGGTACTTCTGAGACAATTCTTGTGAGTTTTCCTGGTTGTGTTAACACACACACACACTCACACACAGTATGGAACCCAAGAGGATAGAGGCAGGACCAATAACTAGCATGGAGTAGGTGAGCGCATGAGCAATGACCAATAGTTACTGTAAAGAGTGTCAGCTTCCCAACTATTTTCAAAAACTCTGACTGGCTCAAAGCCTGTAACAGCTTTGTCTATGTTAAAAATAAAAACACTTTCTCTTAGCCTAAACTATTCAGGTCAACAAATACAAAAGCAAAGAGAATGGAAACAAAACCAAAGATCTTCCCAAATCAACAGATTACGCATTAGTTGTAGGGACATGTTGCAGGTCTCTGTATTTTCTTTCTTCTCCCTATAGTTGTAACAGAAATCCATAATGTACATTTCTGGAGACCACATGCCATTTCTTCTGTAAGGTTAGTCCTCACAGATTGCATGGCTGTAGAACGATAACCGGGATCTTTGTGTGAAAATGGGCTCTTTCTAAGAGGTAAGTTTTGAAAGAAGTCTTACGCAAAGAACTCTTCTATACAAGAAGAAAAGGCACGAGTAATGAAACCGAAAAGCAATATATTTTACAGAGGTACGTTTTACATGACATATCATTAAGTTGTGTGGGTCACTGGTATGAGATACTTTCAAGCATTGGCCAGCAACAAAAGTAGAATTAGGCATTCATATAGATAACGAGAGCATCCAAGGCTCTTTTTGCAAAGGTAAATTTTAAAGACGTATATTATTCTTATGTTAGCTCACAGACTAGTGAGACAGCAGGCAGGAGGAAGAAACTTCTGAAATGCAGGTTTTGCCCTTAGCTATCTGTCTGACCCTGCATATATCTTTCTCAGATGCTGACTCTGCTAAGACTGGATACTGAACTGAATGAGCAATTCTTCGTAGCTCGCAGATAAATAAAGAGTTCTTGCAATTATCTCTGATGTTCTCAGGTATTTTCCAGAGGCCCCTTGCACATGTATTACATACCGTTACTTACCGCTGCACCACGCCATTCCGGGTGCCTCCTGAAGACTACGTACTTCCAAGGGTTTCTCAATCTGTCAGCTGACCCTGGAGACTCCAGTGAGTGGTCCACAACACAGAGCTACACCAGTTGTTATCAGCTCAGTCTGCAGGAGCTCAGCCTGTTTCTCCCCTGAGATCTCAGAGGGAAGCACTCAGCAGAGCAGTGTCTGCAGCTCTGCTCGGCGTGGACAGAACTGAGCTGCATGGCTGCTCAGAGAAGCTTCTCAAGGTCTGATAGACACCAAAGCACACCACAGAGCTGTGATCTGCCAGAATATATAATCATGCACAAGGGGCCAGGTCCACATTAAGGAAATGGGCCCAAACCAAAGCTCATTTGCAAACCGCCAGTTGTGGAAAACTAAGCTCACGTGCAAATGATCCATCTCTTTACCCCAGACTGAATCCAAGTCTCGCTGTAAGCACCTCTAACAGTGGAAGTTGTTCAAACTGGGATCTGAACCAAGCGTTGTGGGTTTACGTTCAACATTTAGTCATATTGTGCTTACTGTACCATGGTTTGAAGGTCAATACTACCTTAGGGAGTTCCTTTTCTTTTAATTGCTCAGCATCAAGCTGTGGGATGGAAAGCAATGTTTCTATACCATTGAGATCTCTGGTTTTCAAAATTTTTTTTCTCTTCCTTTTTTTTTTTTTAATTAGAATGACCAAGCAAAAGACAATGCTTTCATTAAGCAAACAATCAAAATGCTAAGTTTTTGTTTCCTAGAGGAACAAGAAACTGGAAGCCTGAAAGATGCAGTCACCAGTAACTTAAGCCACTACAACTCCAGAAGTATAGAGTTTTCCAGTGAGGGAAGCATGGGGCCTGTCTGTACACACATAGGCCGTATACTCCAGAGGAGCTTAAACTGCAAATGTCAACAAGGCTTTCCCCGAAACAAATCGTGCTTCATAGCAGTGTTCCAGACTGCAGGTGAGACAACACCAGAAGGCCAAAGGAAAATGAGCATAATGACCCAGTGTTGTATAGCATTCATCAAAGGCAGTGTTATTACAAAATGAGGAAAAAGTCTCCTCTTTCTGCACTCGTCACCTGGTGCAATGTAGATGCCAAAACCTCACACCTTTGTATGCAGACCTATGACTACGAGACATAAAGCAGAGGAAAGAGACTAACAACTGGGCTATGACGAATGTGAAGTTACACCAAGCAAAATCTCTCACTATTTATTTTGAAGAATAGGGAACAAAGTGAACTTGTTCCCAATCTATACTTTTGAAACTTTTCACCCTGCTGTGGTATTTAGCAATACAAATCTCTCTCTCCAACTGGCACAAGCAAGTAGCGGTGCAATGGTATTGACAGGAGCAATGAGATCAGCAATCACTTTGATTTCTGCCTCACTGACTGCTTTTTCTTGGTTGATCCTCTCCTGATTGCAGGAGGATCCTAATCTATAAAAGCTGTTAATGCTGTGAGGTTCTGTAGTACTTTTTTTAATTGCTTTCAGTGCCATTCAGTAACTCTGCAAAGCAGCCTTATGAAAAAGATTCTAGAAACATGCCCCCTAACCAACGAACTGTGCTGCTCCCTCAGGTGTTCCCTCTTGCCTTCCTGAATAGGAATGTACCAACTGCCTACACCAAGTGAATTATTTTGGGCTGAATGCACTCGACGTAGGTCTTCTTGCCTACTGAGACTTGGGTAAACAAGAAAGCAAATCACTGACAATGGTCAAAATGGGTAACAGATAAACTGAGCTCAGGGGGGAAGGACAAAGGAAAACTCAACAGCCCACAACTTGAAAAGCTGCATAATCCACAGACCCACATCCAAAAAGCTGGATAGACCATAAGAAAAAGGAAAATTATTGGTATATGAATTCATGCCCTTCATGTTAGAAACATAATAACCCACTTCATTTTCTAATCACTTCCTTTGGCAGTGAAAAAGCCACTCTTGGCTGTGTGCGCTGCTGTTCAGACTGCTGTCTGGAACTGAAAACATGGATGGGGAATATCAGAGCTCACCCTTGGAAATGCCACTTTGTACTTCCAGGTCTGTTCTGCACTTGATGCTTAAAACATAAAAAGAAATGGATTGCCCTATCAGAACAGACTGCTGATCCAACTATCCAGTAAAAACTTGTGGGATAACCTATCTGGAGAAGGAATGTCTTGCTCACTCCAGACAGACAGTTCTTGAACTATATTCTGAAGTCCAGGTATTTATCCAAAACTAATTCAGTGTTCCCACTATATAAATATGCTTAATCTCTTGATGCCTGCCAAATTTTGTTCCAACAGCTCATACCACAATCACTCACAGTAAGAACTTCACCATAAATTTGGAAGTTTCAGATCCTGATGGGTTGTCCAGACTCATCTCCTGGTGAAATAGTCTATGAATAATTAGTTCCAAAACATGAGTTAGCATGTTAACTTACAACAATAGCATCAGAAAGTCTGGTAAAGAGGCAATAGATAAAGCATTAACTCTTAATCAAACAACTGTTTCTTAGTGAAACTGAGTGCCAATGGAGTGCAGAAAGAACAAGTCCTGATCTGCACTTTGTTTCCAACAGAAAATGGGTTACTACAATTACGAATGCGTTTCAGAGATCTGATGTCACTGATGCAAAATTGCATAATAAGAACTGGAGAGATACTCAGCTTGGATTTCAAACCAAGAAATTCTGGCAAGATTAGTATATTAATATATATTAATGTATATATTAAGTAATATATATATATAAAAGATAATAAAGCTAATCACCTCTCACTAATTAGTCCAACTACTGCTCAAATGAGTTATGAGAGAAAGGTGGCTATTCANCCACCACCTCTCTGGGCAACCTGTGCCAGTGTCTCACCACCCTCATTGTAAAGAACTTCTTCCTAACGTCTAATCTAATCCTACCCTGCTCTAGTTTAAAACCATTGCCCCTCTTCCTACCGTTACATACCCTTGAAAACAGCCCCTCCCCAGCTTTCTTATAGGCCCCCTTCAGCTACTGGAAGGCTGCTATAAGATCTCTCCGGAGTCTTCTCTTCTCCAGGCTGAACAACCCCAGCTCTCTCAGCCTGTCAAGGGCAAGCCTATTAAGGGCATTGTCCAAATGTCGAGGCTTGGGGTATCAACCACCTCTGTAGGAAGCCTCTTTCAGTGTTTGACCACCCTCTCTGTAAAGAAACGGTTCCTAATGTCAAATCTTATCCCGATGTCAAGTCAATATGATACAGCATGCATAATCAGACATCACGGATCACTCTGCAAAAGCCAAGTTTTCACACCACATTGAACTTGGTGGTATGTATCAATACTGTGACAAGCAGGAGAGCCCATCAAGTCATGCACATAGCAATACTGACCAGGTAGCTCAGCCGCCTATGTAGAAGAATAACCGCTGCCCCTAGGGCTCCTGGGAAACTCTCTCTGAGGCTGGGATTTACTTGATGGGAAAGTAATAGGACTCGCTTCAACCTTCCATTGCTTTGCAAAAGAAAATAATGTTCCAGGCTTTCCTAGAGACCTTTTCTATCCATAAAACATGCTTTTAAAGGGCACAATTTGCCAAAGAAAGTCTCTGAGGTGCAGATACAATGTAAAAGTGCTGCCATATATCTGTGGGGTGAGATTCCTCAAGAGGCACAGCGTCAGCAAGTACTGTAGTCTGGCTCAGATCTACTTTGTGTTTACTAGCAAAAGCACAGTTTGTTTTTTTAGAAACCAGTTTTGCTTTCCCCAAAAAAATAAAAAAAATGTTTTCTGAAGATGTCCATCCCTTCCAGTTTGTATCTCAGGAGCATTTCCATAAGAGAGGTGATCTGATGCCAAGAAAAAAAAATACCCAATTAACACTTCTGCTAGCAGGCAAAGCAAAGAGGCCAGCAGCCGATCAAACATAGCATCTCCTACCACTCCGGGCAGAGCAGCAGCACAGAGAAAAGAGCAGTTTGTGGGTGAAGAGGCACCCATTCCCCCTGGAGCTGCCAGTCCTGAACCTGTTTGGACATTCAAGTCCCACCATCTAGGATTAGTCTTCTCCACCCATTTTACATTTGCAACGTTTCCTTAGCAGTTTGTCCAAAGGAGCTACTGAACCCCATAATTTTAGCTCACAGCACATGCTGTACAGATTTTCTAAGAAACAACTAACAGAAGAGATGTGGAAAAGAGGTGGAAAATACTACCATCCACTTACAAATAAGTAGATAATGGCTACACTTTCCTGTAAGGAAAGCCTAACATGAAGTTATTGCATTAATCCAAAGACTGGAGGTCCAGCCTTCTCAGAGGAGACATCTTTGACAGCCACAGTGGGCAGGCTTTACTTAGGGAAACGCTCCCATCCATGACAGATAGAAATAAATACATTAACAATTTTTTAAAAAACATAGTCTTTTAACTGGCAGTTAAAAAAAGATCCTTTAACTGCCTTTTCCAAAAGCTCCCTTCGGACCTGTATACAGGAAAAAGAATAACGGTGTGCTATTTAGCACCACCTTGTGCTCACTTGTCTGTTGGAAAGGAACGGAGTCTGGGGATAGAAATACATTCAGTCTTAGCAAACACATGCATAAAATACTGGGTAAAACACTTTGGTGTTTGGGCTGGGTTTGTTATATTGGTTTTTTCACACCAGCATTTTCAGAGTATAATTATTAAGAGCATAAATTGCCATTCATTACCATTATAGTATTTAAAAATGAAACCAACCAAACAAAAAAAAATCCCAAACCTATATAGGCAAGATTACATTTAAGTGTGTGTTGATCAGGAATAAGAGGAATTTTTAAAAGTTTATAATTAATTGCTACAAATTAACAAAGCAAACAGATTATTGTATTTACTATACTACAGATAGTCTTGCAAAGCTACCTCTAGCCTAGACTATTACAAGAAGCAACTAGTGAAATTATAAATATTAGCTGTATAGAAAATATGAGTTTACTTAAATTAACTGTATTTGGAAAAATGTGAGAGGGAAAAATCTGGTTTTTCAGTCTGCACACCACAGGGTTAATTCATGAGGCTGCAGTGGATCTCCCTGTGGCCATGGGGTTATACAGTCCCCTCACCCCTACCTCAGCCCTCCGGGGTATTAACACTGCTGCTCACAGCCCTGCTCACAGACAGACATGTGCATCTGCTCATCCTCAGAGCACCTCTTTGGAGAAGGAAAATGTTATCTCTCCCTGTGCCAAAGGGTATCCTTTCCTTTACCATTTGCCCAAAGTTGCGTAGCACAGAGATTTTGGACCCAGAACTGGGGTTAGATTTCACCTCCACGACCCCTCCTGCATATGCTGCTGGTACTGAACCCATTTACCGACATTATGTTCAGATACTCCCAGCTCAGGGTAAAAGGCCCTGTCTGAAGCCTGACAAAACCGTAGTAATATTTTCCAGCTGCTTTCTGTGGTTCTTGGATTAGATGCTATGAGAACAGGTGAGATTTCATAAAGAAAAATTTCTCGGTCTGCCAAAAGCCCTTCTCTCCCCCCAAATAAACCCAGAAAGAAACCATTTCAGTGTTTTCCAAGACTCAGCTGACACCTCAGAGCTTGGATTTTCTAATAATTTTAACGTGCAACCTTTCCAATGCCTATGAGTAGTTGTGAACTGCAGCAAAAAGAAGCCTTTTCCCTCATTTTGCTGCATAAAGTCTGCATACTGCAAGCCATCCCTCTGCAGAGAGCCCTTGCCCCGCAACGGCCCCAAAACAGCAACCTCCTGCTCCCCAGTCCCAGCTGGGAAGGGCGAAGGAGTGCTTTCCTGGATAAACTGTAGTGCAGTCCCTAAATAAGTGTGTAAATAACGTGTAGGTCAAACAAATGCTGATCAAGTGCTGATAGTTGAGGCTGCTTGCAGCTTCTCCACTTACCTCCTGCAGGAGGTGGCCAGGGATTTCATAGAATCATAGAATCATAGAACGGTTCGGGTTGGAAGGGACCTTAAAGATCATCTAGTTCCAACCTCCTGCCACGGGCAGGGACACCTCCCACTAGACCAGGCTGCTCAAAGCCCCTTCCAGCCTGGCCTTGAACACTTCCAGGGATGGGGCATCCACAACCTCCCTGAGCAACCTGTTCCAGGGCGTCACCACCCTCACAGGAAAGAATTTCTTCCAGATAGCCAATTTAAATCTACCCTCTTCCAGTTTAAAACCTTTATGCCTTGTCCTATCATTACACTCCCTGATGAAGGGTCCCTCTGCGTCCTTCCTGTAGGCCCCACCATGGTCTGCCTTAGACAAAAACATCACTCCTGGGACTGGCAGAGGTTTGTGGAAGGAGAAAAAGCATAATTAAATATTCTCCTGAGAGAAGTTACATTTTCCCTGTACATTTGTAAAATGAGTGCTGCAATGAAACTGCTGAAGACGGCGTGTGACTTCTGACAACTGCCTGTCTCCTAGGAAGGCAAATCATTTGGTGTGCTATCAAAAACAATTGGCACACTCTGCAGCCTTCCTCATGAAAGAATATGGCGCCTTTCCAAAGAACAGCAGGCAACGTAGAAAGAACAGAAGAAAAAAAGCCTTCACCATGATCAAACCAAAAGCAACTCAAATTCAGTGGCATTTACATCGGTGTCCTTACAACCTGCATGGATGCAAAATACAATCTGGTTTGGAAAGCAGTAGTAATAAAAAGGGATGGAACAAATGGCACTTTACTTGTTGCAATGCTATGAGTCCTTGGCTGTAATAAAATATACCTGTGAAACTGTAACAGTACTCCTCCAGTATTGTTCAGGATGCTTTATAAAAGGAAAAATGAATATTCATCTTCATTGTATTCAACAGTAGAGAACAGATTCCTAAAATGAAGAGGATCAATTAATTCACAAATTGAACTATAATCACAAGTCATTGATAAAGATAGTAATACAGGCCTACCACTCGTTGTCACACTGGTTGTCTTCAGTTAAATAGCTGACCTTATCTAGGGGGTTTGTACCTGGTAATTGTCAAAGGGAAGCAGTGAGACAGCAAGTGATCGCTCTGAGAATGTATCTAAAGAAGTTTAGACATCACAACAAAGAAAATGGTTTTGTGATCAAAATTTGTCAAAGGAAATATTTCCTTTGGTATTTCTACCAATTAAATCCTGTCTCGCAAAATCTGCAATGATCTGAAAACAGACTGTGCAAAATGATAACCAAATAAAATAAAAAGAAACAGGTAAAGGAAAGATGGATTCGCCTATAATTAGTTTAAAGCAATGTCTCTGCATTATGTACCAGGCTGTAAAACAGGTTCAATGAACCATTGCAAGCGCAAGGAGACAACTGAAGCTGAAACACAAAGTTTCTTCCTCCAGATGAAACCAGGAAGAATTGTGTAAAACTACTAATTCTGGCCTGCATAAACCCCATTAAAGACAGCCTTTTGAAAAGAGTTTCTTCTAAAGGCCTTTATTACTCCTGGGTGTAGTTCACAATGCACATCTTGATTGCCTATTTTACGCATTCAGTTCACTTGATGTTCAGCGGTATCCTCTGGGAAATGAGTCAGATCTCCTAAAATTAGCACCCAATTATGCTGGAATGTCAGGGGAGAGAAGCAACAGTTCCTGAAGACCTCTGGAGGGAGATCCTTCTCCCCTGTTCTGCATTCATAGAAACTGATGCTTAGATTCATTTTGGATCCAGCCTACCTATCTTTCACGTGAAGGACTAAGGACTTGGCGGCCACATCTCCCACCTTCTGCAGAGTAACTAACTAGGAAGAGCGCTTGTGATGAACTGGCTTCCTTCAGAAAGAAAAGGTTTAAACCCGCACCTTCCACGAGGCAGCCCTGGACTTCAGGATTGCAGATCGCTCAGGAGAGGTGATCTGCTCCAGCTGCATCAGGTTCCTGTGCAGTCAGGCATTCAAGAGCCATCAGGCCAAAAGGAGATCATACAAGGGGGAGTGTGATTTAGAGGCTGGCAGTAAGGACACTCAACTGGGAGACAGTAAGTATGGAAAACTCTTCTGAGGGCCAGCAACAGAATTTTTGGATTAGGTTTCCCCCTTTCCTTTTCCTTTTAAATCACAGGTTGCCCACTGTACATTGGTGAACAAATCTCTCATGGTAATATCTTAATCTTGGAAGCCATCAAGTATCTCTGTTGATACAGAGGTTTTAAAATTCTTAGTATCAACAAGAGACTTTATGCTTGAATGTTTAATCAAAGAGGTATGTACTTTCAGTGGATTCCCAGCACATTTACCTACCAGTACTTTTCCCACAGCACATCCAGACCTATTTACCAATGCTACTCACTTAAGAGTCACCATAGCCTTCAGTGAGTACAATACTTTAATGAAACAGCTAAGATTTCCTAAAATTTAAGTACATACATGACAATCTGCCCTGGTACTCCAGTAAATCCAAGCATGCTGCAACTTTTCACCTGGTTTGCTGAGTAAGAGTTACATTTTAGTAAAGTTACATCTATCAAAGTATTCCACAACAGCCCTGGGATTTATGACAGTAAAACAGAACAAAGAGCCTGATTCCCTGCCTGTAGAGCCCCAGGATCTGAAAAATATTTGTTTTGTTGCTCCTGAATTTCCTGAGTGCGTGATGCCCTTAGAAATCAGTGCCAGTCCACTACAAGGTGCCAGGACAAGTACATCTTATTTAGAAAAGATAATTGTTTAATTAAAACACAGGCTCTCTTTTTACCAGCAATTATCCATTCTGTGTGTTTGCATAATGGGAGCTAGATTCTAACATAAGACCTCAGGCAATTAAGGAAACACAGATTAAAAATTATTATCAAGGAATAGTCATTATTAAATCGCTTTCTGTGTTCTTTCTTTTTAGTTCAAATTCCTCTCAAGTTTCACAAAAGGAAAACTGGTCTCTCTAGAATGAAGTGTGTATTGTTCAGTCATAAAGCTTCAGCTCATTTTTGAATGATGAGGTTTATTGCAGTGATTTAATTCTGTGTGATAAGCTGAATTTAAACAGTTGTCTTTACAACCTTTGTTTGTAAAGAAATTGAGTTGCATGATACAAACCTTGAATATAACCTGGAACTGGTGGGTTGGGGAGTGTGGGGAAGAACAGCTTATTTTTCTTTTGAAAAATGTGTTTATAAACATAAAAGTTCTTACATACGCACAAACATCTTCTTCTGCTAGGTATATAAATCATACTGGTTTTTTCTATAAAATTGTCAGAACTATAGGTTTTTTACCACATTCAGCAATTATATACAATGAAAAATAAGAGTTCATTTCATGTCCACAAGTCCAGTTCAAGGCTACCTACCCCCAGCAGTAGTAAGACTGCCAGATCACCGGCAGAGCTGTGAAAACTACCATACTTGAGAATTTTCCATTATTAATTTATCCTGAGACAGATGGATGGAGGCTACTGATTCAGCATCTCTCCTGCTCCACCTGGGCAGATTTCAAGCTTCCCTCAGCCAAAAACCTAGTACTTTTTGTTAGATCATGTCTAGACCATGCCCAGTCCCCACGGACAGGCACACATCCCAGCTCTCAGGCCCAGATGTCTGTATCCCATCTTCTCATCTTGGTGAGTGTGCCGCCACCTACACTCCTCATCCTCCCACGTTCCCTGTTTTTTTCGCAGAGGAAACCCATGCACCTGCCTTGGACAGGCACCATGAAGCCTCCGCCAGCTGCTGCTGATGCATGGCTGAAGGGCCAGGACTCTGGGCAGAGTTGGTGTGGTCAAGGTCAAGGTTACCAAATTGGACTCACAAGATGCAGGGAAAAAGCAAGCCGAGGTGACTCAGTTGTCTGAACACTGATACCTAGTGTCATTTTCAATTACTTACAGTATTGAAGACACGGGGCAAGCAGGTATGACAAGAAGCTATGGATGACCCATGCGCCTAAAGAAAGGCAGCTGGAGCCCAGGCGGTATACATTAAGGCCCCTGACACATTACTAGAAGAGTCATATCATAAATGGAGAAAGGTGACATGCCACCTTTTGGGTTTTTTTGAAGACTAGCTAAAAGGTATATCTGAAGTAGTTTATCTCCTCTAGCTTGAGTTGACTTCCATAGCTTATTCTCAGTTCCTCTAACAAACATACCTCAAATACTTCAGTACCTTTTTCTCCCATACCATAACTAACATGCACATAATGTGCAACAGACACTTTTTTTTTCATTCAGTAAGTCCATAAATATCTATTGATCTCTCAGGGTCTCTGTAGACCAGCCAAGTTAAGACACACCAGTTCTTTATATCCAGCTCTACATACACAAAGAGCAAAGCATTCAGCATCACATGTACTCACTTCCACTAAAAATGACTAAGTATCAATGCCCAGCTTAACTATGGTAAAATATGTGTAAAGCACAGCATCCGTGATGAGTAAAATTCAAATTCTGTCCCTCTAACATGAAAAAAAACAGTCTTATAATTTGTGTGCATAAATAGGGCTACATTCACAGATCAACCCCATGTGCTTTCTGCTACTCCACCAAAGTAAAGAGACCAAAAATTATCTTAGGTGTCAATTATTTGCATTAGATCAGATCAATCAAATGTTACTAATCAGAGCACAGTGGAATCTGGCACAAAGTGTAGAATGACATTTGTGGCATTTATCATTAGGTTTCTCCTTCTCGAGCCAGGCATCTACTCTTCTTCTTTCATACTATCAGAGCATGAGGGCCTTCAGTCCAGCCCTTGCTGTTGATCATTTATCCTTGTGAGTATGTAATGCCTTAGCAAAATACATGTACTTTTTAATCAAAATTTGAAATGACTGAATCCCAACCTGAGGTTACACTGCAGATATTTAAAGCAGGGTGGTTTAAACTCAATTAAGTGTGTCTCAGCTTTTTTCGGCATAAAACAGGAGTCCAAACATTTGTAAAATACATAGTGTTTTCTTTACCTTATTAATGACAGGTTTTTGTTATAAATGCTTTCTACCTGAAATACATACAGAGAAGTAAACATCAGAATTCTCCAGGTAAAACCAACGTTTCAAAATTACATCTTGTTGACACAAAACCTTGAATTTTTTATTGACTGCATGAATATGAGAAAATTAAAGCAAAGGAGTAAACAGCATCAATGCAAAGTGATCTAAGTATCAATATAAAGCATAAAAAATCTTATGGCAAGAATGCTTGGTATTAGACCCAATTCAAAATTGGCCCACCAGCCTAGCAGCAGATTCATAACTAGGCATTTGGAGCCCCAAATCATCTACATTATTTCATTAGTCCTATCCAGCAGTGAAGAGATGTGATGTCAGGGCTCACGTCTCACATCCCCACATCAGGCCACACATAGGAATTCGGTTCCTATTTGCTTCTGCAGACTGGCTGTAGCATTATGGCTGTGAGCATAGTCCAAAGTTAGAAACAAGTAAACATTTTCCGTCCACTCCACAGACTTATTCTTTCTAGTGTAGAAGGAGCTGGGAGACTATGATGGCACACAGCTGTTTGTTAGGAGACTGTGAGTTGCCAACACAGCAGCATGAGAGCTGGAGAAGGTTCAAATAAGGACAAAAGACATCTTATACCTGTGGTAGACCCACAGCTGTTTCCAGCACTTTTAAGGAATTTAGAGTTTAGTTCACTGTTTTGAGGTGAGATCTCCCTCATAGGAATGGAGAAAAATTCCCTGTAAAGATCACAGAAATTCATTTGAAAGATGGCAATGAAGAAAAGGTATGGAGATACTGCCATAGTGTTCCAGCATAAACCCTTTCCATTGCAAACTATCCCTGAAGGAGTATGAGACAAGGTGTTAAATAAGCTCCAGCTGACAATTTAATGCTCTAAAAATGTGACTATCCTCTGTGAAAGCTATTGTAAAATAGCATCACGTGGTTCATGATTATTGAGTCAGGCACATTGACTGCAAACTGAATGTATGTAAGTATTTTTTTCCTATCACAAATGCAAACAACTGTGCAACCCTTATCCAGGCTACATTAACTGGTGACTGGAAAAAGGGAAACACTGCATCCATTTTTAAAAAGGGTAGAAAGGAGTACCCTGGGAACTACTGACCTGTCAGCCTCACCTCTGTGCCTGGGAAGATCATGGAACAGATCCTCCTAGAAGCTGTGTTAAGGCACATGGAGAACAGAGAGGTTATTGAGAACAGCCAGCATGGCTTTGCCAAGAGCAAGCCCTGCCTGACCAACTTAGTGCCCTTCTGTGGTGGAGTGACTACATCAGTGGACAAGTGGACTTCTGTGAGGCCTTTGACAAGGTCCCCCACAACATCCTCCTCTCTAAATGGGAGAGACATGGATTTGATGGGTAGATTGTTTGGTGGATGAGGAACTGATTGGATGGGTGTCATTCAGAAGGTAGTGGTCAACAGCTCAACATCCAGGTGGAGACCGGTGATCAGTGGTATCCCTGAGGAGATGATATTGGAACCAGTACTGTTTAATATCTTCATCAATGAAATAGAGAGTATCCTCAGAGGAAGCTGATATGATGCAGATTGTTGCTTTTCTTTTCATGTTCCAGGAGCAGTCTATATACTTAGATCCTCAGAGCAGAGTCATTTGACACGGTGTCAAGTCATTTTACTTGACTATCTGGTCAGATAGTATTAAGACCATTCGTTCTACAAACAGAACTGGAACATAAAATGGGTTCTGTATTTATTTCACAATACAAAATCTTGAGATATATACTCATGAACAACATTACAGGAATGTAAAGACAGATCATGAGTTACCATAAATAGAAGTTAAATGGCATAAAGAACTACTGTATTTGCATTTTGAATCTATAGTGGACTTCCAAATCTCTCTGCTTACTCTTGCTTAGAAATGAAGGAAGGAAAAAAAGTTATCACTCTGTTTCACTGGTTGAATATGGTGTAATATGACTTGCTTTGGCATAAACTGTGACATCTGTCTGGTTTTATATTTATTCTCCTATGTGCTCATTACAGTACAATCTGAGAAACTGTCATTTGGACAGAAAGGGGACCATAATACTACGCACTGTTGTGAATTTTTCTCATCAGTTCTCCAGGACCGAAAAGATAAAAGAGCCAGAAACAGGACAGCTTTTTCCTATTGCAATTCAGGTTTTATTTGGTTTGACATTTGAGTTTTCTGAAGGGGTTATTTATTTTCACATTGTATTAGATTATTCTTTAAAATACATAGTCACATGTATTTATCTTAGAAAAAGCCAGTATGAAAGAAAAAAAATATGCTGAGATTTGTAATGATCCGTAGTTCTCCAATGACTTCTTTCCAAATCTTCAGACTTTGCCAGGAAAACTTCACGAGCGTTACATCGTGCAGGGAAGAAAATCATCAACCTATAGATTTAGGACAGCTTTTAGATATACTTGGCCTGAGTCACTGAATATTTTGATGAGCTCTTGAATCTGATGAAAAGCACCATAGGAAGCCAGTTTGTCTGAAGGACAAGTTTAGGGACTTGGTTTAGTGATGGTTTTGGCAGTGTTAGGTTGGTGGTTGGATTTGATCATCTCAAAGGTACCTTCCAACCAAGATAATTCTATGATTTTATGAGTCTAAGTTTGATGTTGGCACCTGTGTAACTGAGAAGACACGCAGTAGTAAACTGTATTGTTTCAAACATCCTAAGATCTAAAAGACTCATACCTAGCTAAGTTACATTACTTTAGCAAATACAAAATATTACAAAGGAATGATTAAATACATTAACATTTAACTCCCTTAAGGTTATTTCACTAGGTAACAAATATGTCGGATACAGAGAGCTTTTTTCCCTGGCACATCTTTCCAGATGCTGACAGTCACTGGTTTAGTGTCTCCTTGAACCAAAAATCACATCTAGATTGTGAAATTTACTTCTCATCTGTGGATTTATCCTCTACAAACTAGTTGAACTATTTTTGACTACTTCTAATTTGGGCTTCTGCTGCCACAATTTTCATGATTTAGCTGTTCATTACATAACAGGTACTTCCTTCTGTTTATCTTCAGTTTATCAGCAACTATCTCTTTAAAAAACCTCATTAATGAAATTAATTGTGACAACTTGTTAATAATCATTCTTTATTCACCTTCTCTTTAACAGTCAGTTTACAGCTTGCTATCAAATTCCCCTAGCTAAATCTTCTTCAAGATTAAGAGTTCCAGTCTTCTGTCTTTGCATGGATGCAATTTCGTATCTTTCATGTTCATTCTTCTCTATACTTTTACCTGTTATAGTTGATAGGGTGATCTACTTTAACATGACAGAAGAAAACATGGCTACTTCTAAACTGCAGAGTAAATTGACCACACATATCTGTGTCAAAATATTCAAACACATAAAAACAGTCACTGTGATTCTTTCAGTGGTCTTGGCCTCTCATTCATCACTGACTTGTTTTTCCTCAGCTTCAACTTACTGAGTGCACCAACAGGTTCTCCAGCCTCTTCCCTCCTGCAGCTTTGGCTTTCAGTGCTCAAGACCAGCTCTGGCATGGTACAGCTATAACCTTGGATGCAGCTGCTGGGAAAAAGCTGTGTGAAAAAGAGGCAGGAGAAGCCTCGTTGGGGGTCTCCTCCAAGCTCAGGAGCTGCTTTTGTGCTCAATCCTGGCCCATGGTCCTTGTCTGAGCTGTATTGTAGGGATGCTCGTGCCTGACCTTGTGCTATGCTCACCTGCTGACTTGCCTTCCTGGCTTGGCTTCAGACCAAGTTCATCACCACAAACTTGTCTCATAATCATGGTCATTGGCTGCCCTGGTTACACCCCAGACCTGTTTTGCTCCTCTTGTTTGGTACTATGGGACAAAGCTCTTGTCCAAAGGTCTCTGCCCTTCTCTCTGGGCTCACTTGCCCTTGCAGAATAGCCCCGCAACCACTGGTCCCTCACAGGCATGAAGATGTTGAAAGTGAAAAGATAACACCACAAGTGCAAGATCAAATGTTGGATCAGCAGGTTTCTTTCGCTACTGAGAAGATACATCTCTTAAGGAATTATTTTAGTACACTACCCTGGGTGTTACCTCTCCTTCAGACAAGATACCTCATGGCCAATACTGTTGAAAGCTTCTAAGAGATCTGACAGATTAGCATGGATGTCTGTCCACTGCTAATTGTTAAGAAAATTTATCATAATTTTAATGACAAAAAGATGGAATCAATTCCATAAGCCAAACTGACGATAGGGTAAAATATAAACAAATATTACATGGACATGTAAATGTCATTTAGCCAGCTACTCTGTTATAAGGCTTGTCAGATGGCTAGAACTTATATAACTAAGGTAAGTTTCCATAGCATTTTTTAGACAATTCCCAGTTTGTCACTTTTTAATCTTTCAGCAGGGGAACCCCACTAATAGAAGAGCTTTTGAAGGAGTTTCTATAAAAAGTTAAAGGAAAACCTCTTGCTAGAGCAGCTAAATTGTCCTAAATTCAAGACCCTCCCTCCTGATATGGAACCCTATCTAAGTGAATAGTTCCACAAAATAATAAAAATCTAGTGTAAGGCCAGGAGAATTGTCTTCCTTTTCTGGTAACTCATCTATAATCCAGGTGGAATATAGCAGATGCAAAACAAGACCTCAATACTCTAAGTCCCTCAAGAATCAGTACAAATATATACAGTTTATCATATATTTTAAGTAAGAAAAAAGGACTGCTTGCAAATTGAAACTCATCATCTCAATGCCCAAAGCTCCATACTCCACATTGCATCATGAAGAGGTAAGGAGGGGGGATGGGTCTGTGTTTTTTGACAGCAAGTTTCCATTATTATTCTTAGCAGTACAGAAGCAGAAAAAGAACATTATTGGGGAAGGGGG
>VXBO01001805.1:0-13261 GCA_013400135.1 Rhinoptilus africanus | reverse complement strand
TGGCAGGGGAGGGGTGATGGCAGGGGAGGGGTGATGGCAAAGGATGGGTGGTGGCAGGGGATGGCTGTGAGCAGGGGATGGGTGATGGCAGAGGGTGGGTGATGGCAGGGGATGGCTGTGAGCAGTGACTAGGACCCAAGCTCGCTCTGCCCCCTCTCCCCATAGGTGAGCACCCTGGTGCAGACCCTGCGAGACACGGATGGGCCGTTCCTCCAGCCCCGGCGCTGGCTGGGCTCCTGGGTGCGAGAGGTTGGGGTTGTGGGCAGGGGGACCCCAGCTACTGCCTCCGGCAGGGGCTGCACGATGCTGCTGCTGCTCCGGGTCCCAGCTGGGCAGTGCCACCGGGGCTGACGCCAGGTCTTTGTCCCTGCAGGTGAGCTGCTCCAGGCAGGTAAGTGTCAGCGTCCCCGCTGTGTTCTGCACCACCCATCTCACCCCAGCACAACAGGCACAAATCCGGCACGCCCTGCCTTTTCCTCAGCACCCATGGGTGCTCAGCACTGACAGGAGATGGCCCCTGCTCAGAGGGTTTCCTCGCACAAGGAGACCCAAGCTGTGCCCAAGCCACTAGGGATGGGGAATGAGCCAGAGGGTCAGTGGTGCTGCTGGTGTCCCCGGGGCACCAGTGGCCCTCAATCACACAGGGGTCCCCAGGTGGTGGCCGGGGCAGCGAGCACGGCGGCGTTCTTCCTCTGTGAGGGGCTGCTGGGCCAGCACTTTGATGTGGTCCCCGATGGGGTGGCCGAGCCCCAGCCCGGGGACCTCTTCCTCTTCCCGCTGGCCTCTGGGGGCCCAGGCTGGTGGGGCGCCCACGCTGGCATCTACTGTGGTGACGGGGAGATCATCCACCTGGAAGGTGAGCCCCAGGAGGTAATCATAGCATGGGGACATCTTCATGGAAGGGACAAAGAGTACAATGTCCCCTCCATCCCGCAGGCAGCTCGGGGACGTCCCCGTCAGGGATTGTGGCCAAGCACAGCAAGAGCCACCTCCTGCGGACGCGGGGTCCGGCCAAGGTGCTGCGGAGGAAGGGAGGGATGGATGCGGCCGCCCTGCAGCAGCGCATCCGGGCGGCCATGGAGCAGGTGGTGGAGTACGACCCCATCACCTCCAACTGCGTCCACTTCGCCCTTGCCCTGCTGGGGCTGGGCCAGCTCGACGGTGCTACAGTGGGTGCCACCATCCCAGGAGATCCTGATGCCTGGCCCAGCTGAGTGTCAGCACAGCCTCTCTTCTCTCCCAGGTGTCTCCGGCGCTGCAGTGACGGAGGTGATGATGTGCCCGGGAGACAGGCAAGGGGCTGGAGCATCCTTCCCTGGGGGACCGGCCTTTGCTGACAGCTTTGGCATCCCTCTTGCCCGGCAATAAACAGTTGCACATAAACCCTGCGCCAACCCTGCTTGATTTGTGTTGCTTTGACTTTGCTTTCCTCTTCCCAGAAGCTCCTTTCTCCCTGGTGCAGCCAGCCCTCCCGGCTCCCCTCAAAGGGAGAAGCCGCTCTTTGCTCCTGTGGCCACCTGAGACAAACAGATGCCTCTTTCATTGCCGGTGCCTTGTTTGATTGTGAGCATTAAGGAAGTATTTGCCGGGCTGCTGGTGTGAAGACTGGCCAAATGGCTGCACCATGCCTGGTTGGAGGCCAGTCACCAGCGGTGTATCCCAGGGGTCAATACTGGGTCTACTCCTGACCCATATCTCCATTACTGGTCCCGTTAACGGGGCAGGGTATACCCTCAGCGAGTTTGCTGCTGCCACCAAACTGGGAAGGCAGGCTGATTCTCCCAGGAGTCATGCTGGCACCCAAAGGGACGTGGACAGGCTGGAGAAGTGGATCAACAGGAACCTCATGAGGTTCAACAAGGAGAAGGTACAAAATTCTGCCCCTGGGGGGGAAGCAGCCCAGGCACCAGGACATGCTGGGGAGTGACCAGTTGGAAAGCAGCTTGGCAGAAAAGGCCCTGGGGGTCCGAGGGGGCACCAAGTTCTTAGAATCATGGAAAGTTTTAGGTTGGAAGGGACCTTAAAGATCATCTAGTTCCCCCCACCCTGCCCTGGGCAGGGCCACCTCCCACTAGACCAGGTTGCTCACAGTCCCTTTCAGCCGGGTCTTGAACACTTCTAGGGATGGGGCAGCCACAGCTTTCCTGGGCATCCTATTCCAGTGGCTCAGCACCCTCATAGTGAAAATTTTCTTCCTGATATCTAAATCTCCCCTCTTCCAGTTTGAAGCCATTAACCCGTGTCCTATCACTACATGCCCTTGTAAAAAGTCCCTCCCCATCTTTTCTATAAGGCCCCTTCTGATACTGTAAAGCTGCTGGAAGGTCTCCCCGGAGCCTTCTCTTCCCCAGGCTGAACAACCCCTGTCCTCACGGGAGAGGTGTTCCAGCCCTCGGATCATCCTTGTGGCCCTGCGTTGACCCCGAGCCAGCAATGTGCCCTTGGGAAAGAGTGGAGGCCGGTAGCATCCTGGGCTGCATTAGGAGGAATGAGCAGGTCGAGGTGGGCGATTCTTGACCTCTGCTCAGCACTGGCCAGGCCACCCCTGGAGTGCTGGGTCTTGTGCGGGGCTCCCCAGTACAAGAGAGACATGGACATACTAGAGAGAGACCAACAAAGGGCCACCAAGGCTCTGGCTCATCTCTTGTATGAAGAGAAGTTGGGGGAGCTGAGTCTATTCAAGCTGGAGAAGAAAAGGCTTGGTGGGATCTTAGTGTGTATCAGCACCTGCTGGGGGCAGTGAAGAAGGTGGAGCCGGGTTCTTCTCGGGGGTACCCAGTGCTGGAACCAAGATCCAAGTGATGTTCACAGGAGGTTCCCTCAGAACATCAGGAAAGACTTTTCTCACTGTGAGGGTGACCGACCCCTGGCACAGGTCACTCAGGGTTGCTTGTTGTGTCAAAGGGGCAGAATANTCCCTTTCAGCCGGGTCTTGAACACTTCTAGGGATGGGGCAGCCACAGCTTTCCTGGGCATCCTATTCCAGTGGCTCAGCACCCTCATAGTGAAAATTTTCTTCCTGATATCTAAATCTCCCCTCTTCCAGTTTGAAGCCATTAACCCGTGTCCTATCACTACATGCCCTTGTAAAAAGTCCCTCCCCATCTTTTCTATAGGGCCCCTTCTGATACTGTAAAGCTGCTGGAAGGTCTCCCCGGAGCCTTCTCTTCCCCAGGCTGAACAACCCCTGTCCTCACGGGAGAGGTGTTCCAGCCCTCGGATCATCCTTGTGGCCCTGCGTTGACCCCGAGCCAGCAATGTGCCCTTGGGAAAGAGTGGAGGCCGGTAGCATCCTGGGCTGCATTAGGAGGAATGAGCAGGTCGAGGTGGGCGATTCTTGACCTCTGCTCAGCACTGGCCAGGCCACCCCTGGAGTGCTGGGTCTTGTGCGGGGCTCCCCAGTACAAGAGAGACATGGACATACTAGAGAGAGACCAACAAAGGGCCACCAAGGCTCTGGCTCATCTCTTGTATGAAGAGAAGTTGGGGGAGCTGAGTCTATTCAAGCTGGAGAAGAAAAGGCTTGGTGGGATCTTAGTGTGTATCAGCACCTGCTGGGGGCAGTGAAGAAGGTGGAGCCGGGTTCTTCTCGGGGGTACCCAGTGCTGGAACCAAGATCCAAGTGATGTTCACAGGAGGTTCCCTCAGAACATCAGGAAAGACTTTTCTCACTGTGAGGGTGACCGACCCCTGGCACAGGTCACTCAGGGTTGCTTGTTGTGGGAAAGGGGCAGAATAAACCCCCTTGTGCTCTAACTCTCCTCACCCGGGTGGGAGGCTCGGTGCGGCTGGGCTGAAATTCTGAGTGATGCCCAATTCGCCACTATCGGTCCAGTGGCTAATATATTAAACTGCTACGGTTTGGATACGCTGATAGTGGGCTGCACCTTCAGTCTGATCGCGCTCATGAACTAGCACGGCCTCTCTCAAGTCTTTGGGAGCGTTCAATGAGGAACCGAAACGACCAGCGACTTTAACAGTGTGGTTTATTTAGGCAACAGATATACGNGTCTTGTGCGGGGCTCCCCAGTACAAGAGAGACATGGACATACTAGAGAGAGACCAACAAAGGGCCACCAAGGCTCTGGCTCATCTCTTGTATGAAGAGAAGTTGGGGGAGCTGAGTCTATTCAAGCTGGAGAAGAAAAGGCTCGGGGGGATCTTAGTGTGTATCAGCACCTGNTAGAGAGGTTTCTAAGTTTCACTCCGTATAGTCAAACTCTTACCCACAGGCGTCCCTATGGGGTGGAAGAAAGGCTCAGCCCGTCAACTGGTCCCAGAAGTCAGAGGCTGTCTCCAACAGAGTTCTCCCTGACCTGTTCACGATGGTGTCTTCCCTGATATCCCCCTTTCTTGGTCTATTTTTACACTATTTTTTACCTTCAAGGTGGAGTTTGATTGACTTTAGTCGTAAATACCTTTAATAAAATTGGTGTAAAATTCTTTCGCTTCACATTTAAAGGTATAGATTATGAAAAACTCGGGACGCAGGCTCAAGGGGGAGAGGTGGCACCTTGGAGGTGGGTAGCCTTCGGGATGGAGGTGTGTTTTGGTATTATAATGACATTATAACGAGTAAAGTTCGCACAAAGGACAGCATTTCATCAAAATTCAGCAGACGGTTGGCTCAGGGTAGCAAGTACGCAGCTTGTCAGCTCCATAGGACTATCTCGTTCCCGTATCTGCCGTATTATCCCAGGGAGACACTGTGGCCTCGCCATTCCACTGCACCCCCCGTGTTGCTTTGCAAGCAATATTGTACAGGGAATCGCAGATGACGCGGTGGATTCTTCGCATAAGAGCTGGGGCTGTGTTCTACCCTAGAAACTTTTTGATTTTATACCTTTCCTTAATGTGTGAAAAACGCTGCATTTTTGATCATTTCAGTAATTATTCCACAATGCTCTGGAGCCTCCATCCTTGGAGGTATTCAAGAGTCATCTGGACACAGTCATGGGCAAGGAGCTCTAGGCTGAGGTTGAAAACGATGGCTTCCAGAGGTGCCTCCAACCTCAATTGTTCTGCGATCCTTTGAAAATGTTCCTCCATTGTGAGTATTTAATGCCGCTTTGGGTCTCTCTTCGGGCTTTCTTTTGGGGACTCCTGCAGTTCCCATAGTCATGGGAGAGATTCTGGGAGGCTTCACTCCCACCGAGGTGAATTATGATTTCCCAGCGAAGGGTAAATGTTCCTGTGGCTCCTAAGGGGCAGGGAGCAAAAATGAGGAGCTGGGAACCTGAGAAGGCTGGGGCTGGAGAAGGTCACTGGGAGGCGAGTGGGCGGTCGCTGCATGGCTCGAATGTTTGGAGGCGTCCTGCAGCTCCTCTGACACGAGAGTGTTTCCAGGAACTCCTCTCTCCCTTCCCAAAGTTAATGTTTGAAGTAGAATTTGCAAATGAATCCCAGATTTATGAAGTGCAAACACCAGTCCGGGCTTTGTCTGGACTTTTGCTGCTTTTGGGTTTTGCTTTCAGCTTTTCAGGCACATCGCGAAGGATGTGACGTCAGGTTTGGTCCCGGCACCCGCTGAGCCACCCCTCCCAGCTGCATTTCCCGCAGCCCTTGGTGGAGGTGACAGCAGCCCGGCTCTGTCACCGGCTCCGTCCCACAGAAGACAGTTCAAAGCAGCAGCGGTAGCCTGGTAAGGATGCTCCCATCTCTGCAGCCTTTTGCAGGCAGCTGCCCGTGCCACCGTTGCACCGGGACAGGCAGGGATAGTGAACAGGGCTCATCCTAGGACGTCTCCAGCTCGGAGAAGTTGGCAGGACGGGTGGCTTTTCCCTGAGCCAAGTCTTTGCGCCTGGCAGGATCATTACAGGCAGCGTGGGGCCCTGCCCTCCGCGCACCGGCAGGAGGGCACGAGCGCAGCGCTGAAGTCCCATTTCTCTTCCTCTCTCCGTGCAGATGTGGAGCAGCCGTGTAAGCAGGAGCTCGGTGAGACCTCCACCGGCAGCGTGGGGGTCTGGAGGGGTGTTGGGGTGATGGTGCTGGTTCTGCCACCTCCTCACCTTCCTGCCCTGCCATGGTTAGCAGAGGCAGTATGAGGCGTTCAAGTTCCTGCTGCTCAAGAGTGTACCAGGGCACGGGGACACCTTCGAGGAGGTGTCAGAGAGGCCGTTGCAGCCCGGGGACACCTTGCTCTTCCCCGCAGAAAAGAGACCTGGCACCCACCACAAATTCTTCAAACATGCAGCCGTCTGCCTCGGGGAAGGAGAGGTCATTACACTTCCAGAGTAAGCGCCTTATCCTCTGCTCCTCTTCGGGATGTGGCAGTGGCCAAACTATGGCCGTCAGCACCGTGGCTGGACCAGGGCGATGGGCGGCTCTCGGTTTTACAGACATGGAAGATGGGAGGAACAGTGGTTGGATCATCAAAGGCGGCTTCAGAGACATGAAAAATAGGAGGGGGAAATGTCAGGTTTACAGGAAAATTGGCAGGATCGACCTCGGTGACTTCCGTGGTAAAGTCAGGGAGGTGATAAATTGCGAAGCCAAGTATCACTTGGGTAAAAACAACTGCATCCACTTTGCTCTCTACCTCCTGGGCTTGGTGGACTTCTACATGGAACTGGTGAGCACGGAGCTGGGTCTCAGGGCTGTGGTGGGACGGCTCCTGCTCCCACAGCCAGCCCTGCACTTGCATCCTGACCCCATTGCCCCTGGGGCTGGCCCGTGGGCAGTGGGGACAGCGGTGGGGACAGCCAAGACCCCTGCACATGAACAGCTTTCTCTGGCAGGTGGAAATCCGCTATGAGAGTGGCTGCTGGTGTGGTGGGGAGGTGAGTGTGGGCAGTGTCAGCCCTCCCCAGCAGGGCTGTGGGGTCCCTGGGATGGCTGTGGGGTCCCTGGGATGGCTGTGGGGCTCTCAGGAGGGCTGTGGGGTCACCAAAGAGGACTGAGGTTTCCAGGAGCGGTGAGATCCTCAAGAGGACTGGGGTGTCCTGCAGAAGACAGGGTCTATGGGAGGGCTGGGTTCCCCAAGGGGGCTGGAGTAACAAGGAGGGCTGTGGTGTCCCCAGGAAGGACTGTGGTGTCCCCAAGGAGGACTGGGGGTTCCCAAGCAGGGCTGAGGGTCACAAAGAGGGCTGGCATCCCCAGGGGGTTGGGGTTCCCTGGGAGGACTGTGGAGTCGCGAGGACGGCTGAGTCTCCAAGAGGGCTGTGGGGTCCATGGGAGGGCTGGGATTTCGCCAGGAGGGCTCTGGGATCCAAGGGAGGGCTGAGCTGCCTGATGGGCTGGTTTCCCCAGGGAGGGATAAGGAATCTGGGAGGGATGGAGTCCTGAGGAGGGCTGAGCCCCCAGGAGGGATGTGGTTCCTAGAGGGACTGGGGTGCTGAGGAGGGCTGGGGTCCCCGGGAGGGCTGCAGCATCCTTGAGAGCCATGTAGGGGTCCCAAAAGTGGTGGGGTCTGTGGGAAAGCTTGGGTCCCCAAAGGGAGCTGGGTTCCCTGGGAGCCCTATAAGGTCCCCATAGGGGTCCGGGCACCTTGGGAGCCCTGTGACATCCCCAAATGGGTCTGGGGTCCCCAGGAGACCCGTGGAGTTCCCAGGAGGGCTGGGCTCCAGCGGGCAGCGCTGGTGTGGGACCCATCTGCAGCGAGTGGGAAGGGCAGGGCAGGGGATGGGGGACTGTCCACCCCTTTTCCAGGCCTCCTGCAGCCCACCCACCCCGGCATGACAGCCACGGGGTGTGAGGGGGGGCGGCCACCACGTCTCCTGCGGAAGATGCCCCCTTGACCCATGGAGCAGCCTCAGCGTCGCCCCGTACACCCCAACGGACGGATCACCCCACGGGAGGGTCTCTTTTTCCTGGCGAGAGGCAGTTGCTCTCTGCTCGCTGGTGGTTAATTGCCCTGTATCAATTAGACGCTTTATTAAATTTTTTACCTGAGCTGTGCCCATTTGTCCCTCGCTGCCTCACTCCTGCGTGATGTGGCGAGAAGGTTGCCAACAGCCTTTTGGTGCTTTTGCGCTGGGAAGAAGAATAATAACTGGAATATCTGCCAACAGCAATTGGCTTCTACGGGGCAGGGAGCAAAATCGAGAAGCCGGGAACCTGAGAAGGCTGGGGCTGGAGAAGGTCACCGGGAGGTGGGTGGGCGGTCGCTGCATGGCTCCACTTTTGGAGATGTCCTGCAGCTCCTCTGACTCAAAAGCTTTTCCAGGATCCCCTGCGTTGTCTCTCTCCATTCCCAGTGATGTTGTTAAAGGTAGAATTAGCGAATTCACCCCAGATTTAAAAAGTAGGGAAACCAGTCCAGGCGTTGTCTGGCCTTTGGCTGCTTTTGGGTTTTGCTTTCAGCCTGTCACGGTCATCGCAAAGGATGTGACGTCAGGTTTGGTCCCGGCACCCGCTGAGCCACCCCTCCCAGCTGCATTTCCCGCAGCCCTTGGTGGAGGTGACAGCAGCCCGGCTCTGTCACCGGCTCCGTCCCACAGAAGACAGTTCAAAGCAGCAGCGGTAGCCTGGTAAGGATGCTCCCATCTCTGCAGCCCTTTGCAGGCAGCTGCCCGTGCCACCGTTGCACCGGGACAGGCGGGGACGGTGAGCAGGGTTCGTCCCAGGACGTCTCCAGCTCGGAGAAGTTGGCAGGACGGGTGGCTTTTGCCCAGGCCAAGCGCTTGCACCTGGCAGGAACCGTCACGGGCAGGGTGGGATGGCCGGGAGGGACCCTGCCCTCCGCACACGGGCAGGACGGCACAAGCCCAGCACTGGCTCTCATTTCTGTTCCTCTCTCTGTGCAGATGTCGAGCAGCTGCTTAGTAAGTCAGAGCTTGGTGAGACCTCCACTGACAGCGTAAAAGTCTCAGGGGGTGTTGGGGGTCGATGGTGTTGGTTCCGCCACCTCCTCACCTCCTCTCCCTGGTGCCCTTGGCAGAGGGAGCTTGAGGCGATCCAGTTTCTGCTCTTCAAGAGCACCCCCAAATATGGGGACATCTTCAAGGAAGTGTCGGAGAGCATGGTGCAGCCCGGGGACATCTTGCTCTTCCCCTTCGACAGCAGCTCTGGCAGATACAGCGGCAGCTTCAAGCACGCGGCCGTCTACTGTGGGGACGGAGAGGTCATACACTTCCAGAGTAAGTGCTGGTTCCCTTTTGGGTCATGACAATGGCCAAATGACGCCGGCAGAGGGGTAGCTAAGCCAGGGTGATGGGCGGCTCTCGGTTTTACAGACATGGAAGATGGGAGGAACAGTGGTCGGAGCAGCAAGGAAGGCTTCAGAGCCATGAAAAATAGGAGGGGGAAATGTCAGATTTACAGGAAAATCAGCAAGATCGACCCCAACGATTTCCATGGTAAAGTCAGGGAGGTGATGAACTGCGAAGCCAAGTATCACTTGGGTAAAAACAACAGCATCCACTTTGCTCTCTACCTCCTGGGCTTGGTGGACTTCTACATGGAACTGGTGAGCACGGAGCTGGGTCTCAGGGCCGTGGTGGGACGGCTCCTGCTCCCACAGCCAGCCCTGCACTTGCATCCTGACCCCATTGCCCCTGGGGCTGGCCCGTGGGCGGTGGGGACAGCGGTGGGGACAGCCAAGACCCCTGCACATGAACAGCTTTCTCTGGCAGGTGGAAATCCGCTATGAAAGTGGCTGCTGGTGTGGTGGGGAGGTGAGTATGGGCAGTGTCAGCCCTCCCCAGCAGGGCTGTGGGGTTCCCGGGAGGACTTGGTGTCCCAGTGAGGGCTGGGTCCCCAAGAGGACTGTGGGGTCTCCAGGAGGGATGGTGTTCCCAGGAGGTTTGGGCTTCCCTGGGGGCTAGGGACCTTGGGGGGCTGTGGGGTCCCCAGGAGGGCTATCGGTTCCCCAAGAGGGCTGGGGTCTCCAGGAGGGCAGAAGGGTCTCCAGGAGGTCTGGGGTCTCCAAAAAAGGGCTGGTGTCCCTTGGAGCCCTGCAGGGTCCCCAAAGAGGACTGGGGGTCTCTGGGAGGCCTGTGGAGTTCCCAGGAGGGCTGGGCTCCAGCTGCCAGTGCTGGCACAGGACCCATCCGCGTGGAGCAGGAAGGGCAGGGGATGGGGGACTGTCCACCCCTTTTCCAGGCCACCCGCAGCCAACCCATCCCGGCACTGCAGAGGAGCAACCACATGGTGTGAGGGGGGGCGGCCACCGTGTCCCCCTGAGGACAGTGTCCCCCTGACCCACAGAGAAGCCTCAGCACCACCCCATACACTCCAAAGCTTCACTTCAGGGAAGGATCTCTTTCTTTTGGGCAGGGGGCCTAATTGCCATGTGTTAATTAGATGCTTTATTAAATTTTGCTAACTGAGGTGTGCCCGTTTTTGCCTTGCTTCCTCACTCGTCTGTGATGGGGGGGGGGAAAGGCTGCCACCAGCCTCTTGGTGCTTGTTAGCGGGGAGGAATAACAGTAACTGAAATATCTGTCAATAATAATTATTAGCTGTGAATAATAACAACAACAGCTACAACAATAAACAACAGTTATAACAATAATAGCTACAAAAGGAATAAATAATAGAGTAGAATACAGTACCGTACACAGTATATTATATATACATCATATATCAGACAGAATTATAATATACTGACATTGAACATCATCATAGACTTGTGGTGGGTGGACCGTGGCCGGCTGCCAGGAGCCCACCCAGACGCTCCATCGCTCCCTGTCCTCAGCTGCCGAGGGGGAGAACAGTGCGAGGCGTTTGCTGCCACCCCATCACACGTTGTCTCTGCCCCGACTTCCTCCGCACTCTCCTTCCCCTCCCCAGCGCGGGAGACAGTCCTCCACCCACTGCTCCCACATGGGTCCTTCCCACGGGCTGCAGCTCTGCACAAACTGCTCCAGCACGGTCCCCAGTCCAGGGGGTCACAGGTCCAGCCTAAAGACCTGCTCCAGAGTGACCGCCTCTCCTCGGGGTCACAGGTCCTACACAAAACCAGCTGAGGTGGGATTTCTGGGGGTCTCCGCAAAGGTCTTGCCCCCCCCCCCCAGGTTTTGCAGCCACGGTAGTGGGGTTGAGGAACCACTGCAGCCTGGGTGCCACAGACCTGTGATGCCGCAGGAGCTGCAGCAGCAGCTTGGCAGTGATGTGTGAGTGCCAGGTGGGTGTAGAGCTGTGCCACGGCCACCACCACCTGCAGAGAGAAACCCCAGCGTCACCCGGTGAGCATGGGGACCACCTAGGAGATGGCTGTGTCCCCCAGTGTCCCACCCGGCAGCACCCAGAGGAAGCCCATCCCTGGGGACTCCCAGCCCTGGCTGTCCCTCTGCCACCCTGGTGGCTCCTTGGCCAGTGGAGACATCACAAGCCCAGGCTGATGGACCCCACCGGTGGCCCCCGGGGATGGACAGGGCTGGGGCAGGGGACTCACTGCGGCGTTGCGGCTCTGCAGCAGGGGCTTGGTGTTGCGCAGGAGCAAGCGGTGATCAGGGTCCATGATGTAGGGCTTGCGCTTGGCCAGCGAGGCTGCCTCTGCCTTGGTGTCCTTGCTGTCCTCCTCCTTGGAGCCGTAGAAAGCCTTCTCCGCGCTCTCCTCCAGCAGGGACTCCTGATGGGGGGTGGGATGCCTCGCACCCCTCAACAGCACCCTCCTTCACCCCACCTCCCTGACACAAACCTGGGCTCCCAGGGTGTCCTGGTTCCAGCGGGGATAGGGTTAATTTTCTGCAGGCTCCGACAGGGACACAGGTATTCCATCCAGGGACACAGGTATTCCATCCGATGGGAGCCATGCTTCCATGGCCGCTCTGAGCTGCTGTGGGAAGCGGCGAGAACTTGCTGCTTGGAGCGGCTGGGGGTCCGGTCCTGTCGGTGAGTGTAACTGCAATTCCATAATCATGTTGCTATATTCCTCTATCCTTCTATCCTTGTTGTTGTTGTTTTCTTGTTCCTTTTGCTGTTCTGTTAAACTGCCTTTCTATCAACCCACGAGTGTTGCTTTTTTCTCCTGATTCTTTCCCGTACTGGGAGAGCTCGGGAGAGCAGCACGTGGTTCTTTGTTGCCGTCTGAGGCCAGACCACCACAGTCCTTTTTGGTTCCCAACGTAGGGCACAAGGGTTGAGATAACGACAAAATCCAACTAGACCTTGTAAAAAGGAATTTGTTGTGTGCGTTTATTGTACTAGGTAAATAGTCACTGGCCACCCCGTTGCTTAGTTTGTTCTCGCGGCTGGGTTATATAAATTCCTACACGGTTTATGTACTCCCTGCAATGCTGTTCATCACCTCTGGAAGAGTGATCAGGATTACCATTCTGCTGTCCTGCACGATGTCAGCTTATGATATGACAACATCACTCTTCAGACAGTTATTTTGGGGTGTTTATGTGGTATCGCTGTGCTGCCCGTACATTGGCCACCATCTCTCAAAATATATTAATAATTACACCCAGTCTGTGGGGAAAACAGAGGTGACACTTTCCCCAGCTCTTTTGCCTCCCTTTTCTCTTTCGGGCCAGGTATGACAGCTTTTGGGAATTTTAAATATCTTTGGGATGCTCAAACCAGTCTGGCCCTATTGTTACATCTCCTGAATGTGTTCCAGGTCTTGTTTATAGTTAAATGACTATTTAAGACTACTACCCAGAGGCTGGATAGTCTGGGGTGGCATGGCATGTGGGAGAACATGGGCAGGAACCTGGAGAACTTCTCACCTCCCATGGTCTGGGACTTCACCCCTGAACAATTGCAGGACGCTGATAAAGAGGTAGAATATTTGAAGGGAAAATGCTGTGGCTATTCTAGAGAGGCACAACTCACCGCACTGTGCTGGGCTCTGGCCNCCGCACTGTGCTGGGCCCTGGCCAGTGTCTACCAGGCGCTGCTCAGTGTTACGCAGCACCCTCAGGGCAAAGGGATGGGAACCAGACCGACGGATACTGCGGCTTCTGCAACCCCTGCAATGGACACTGCGGCTCCTGCAACCCCTGTGACAGTCGCTGCAGCTGCACCAACCCCCGTGGCAGCCGCGGCCACTGAACCAGGAAACCAACCCGCACCAGTGTCAGTTGCCCCCGTACAGCAGAAGTTTTTGAGAAGGGGAGGAAAATAGTCCGAATCCTTCTGAAAGCTGGTTTTGCCATAAAACGAAGTAAAGTCAAGGGACCTGCGCAGGAGATCCAGTTTTTAGGAATAAAATGGCAAGATGGACGCCACCAAATCCCAATGGATGTGATCAACAAAATAACAGCTATGTCTCCACCAACTAGTAAGAAGGAAACACAAGCTTTCCTGGGCATTGTGGGCTTTTGGAGGATGCATACCCCAGATTACAATTTAATTGTAAGCCCTCTGTATC